>PVIR01001643.1:0-118651 GCA_004026965.1 Petromus typicus | reverse complement strand
ACATGGGTGCACGTATGTCACTGTGATAAGAGTCTTTTAATTCTTTTGTGTATATACCTAGCAGGGCAATGGCCGGGTCAAATGGGACCATCAATCCTAGCTTTTTGAGGATTCTCCAAACTGATCTCCACAGGGGTTGTACGAGTCTACAGTCCCACCAACAGTGGAGAAGGGTTCCTTCTTCTCCGCAGCCTCGCCATATCCAGTTATTCTTTACAAACTCAAAATTACAACAACATTTCCCCCTTTTAACTTGGGGTATCACATATTTTTTCTCAACAAAAGTAACTAAGACAGTGACACTTATGAAGATCAAAAACTATTCTAAAATAAAGCCCAGAAATTTACAGAGGGAGAACAGATCATTTCCAAATAACAACAATCATGATCACGTTGGAGTTCTTAGCAGCAGCAATACCATGCACAGAGGTGATTGTCTTGAATACCCAGGCAGTTAACTACACAAACTCAATAGATCAAGCACCAGTTTTGCTAGACATGTCAACACATGCTGTCAAGACACAAATCAAACATTATCGAGGAGAAAGACGAAAGACCTAAACATAATTAATAAGCTTAATCATTAAAATATGTATACCCAACAGAGAAGAGGCATTATTCTTTACTGGAAAGAGAAAATTTATCCCCAAAGAGTAGTGATTAAGAATCAATTTCAAGAGGCTATGTGGCTTGATCACACTGCAGCAATGTCAAAAATAATTATGAATGGAGTTCTGTAAAAGTCACATATTTGGAAAGTAAATATATAATACATTCTTAACCTAATGAATCCTATTTTCAGAAATCCTGTGTTTTTCATAGAAACTTTGCTGTGTAGTTTTGTTGATACAGGCCCAATATTTATTAGATTTATTTTTGAATATTTTATGACTTCTGCAGTTATTACGTCTAGATCATTTTCCATTACATTTTCTGGTTAGGTGGTACTGTTATATAGGAACTTCTTTAGTTGTGCATGCTAATTTTTAATCTTGCCTTTCAAGCAGTTATTTAATTTTAGTAGATCTTATAGACAGCCGTGTAGTATCCCTAATAATGACAGTGTTCTCTTCCTCCCCAGGATTTGCCAGCATCTATGACTTCTGCTTTCAGTGTTGGCTCATTCTCACCTTATACATGATTTAGCTGGAAAACCTTCTTTCTAGTGCTTTTGCTCCCATCAAATGTAATGTGTCTGTGTGATACTCTTTTATCACATTAAGGAAGCTTTCTATTACTCTTAATAAGAGTGAGGACTGGGTGCCATTCTGGTAGACGGCCTCCTTGTCTAAGTGGCTGGCTGCTCCACATCTAAAACCAGAAATGAGAAGCGGTGAAGTCTGGGGAGCACATGTTCATTGCTTCTATGGAGAAGACTCGATAGTCCAAAATTATCACTTCTGCTCAACCCCTCAGTAATACATAGGAATCACATCTAGCTGCGAGGAGGGTTGGGCACTGGTACTTCACTGGACAGCCTGTGCCCAGCCGAAGCACCACTGCTATGGAGGAAAAGTAAACCAAATTCTAGAGGATAATTAAACCCCCAACTACTCGTACGCTTTATTCTTTTAATTTCTTAACATCATAAAGAGAAGTTTTACATTAAATCATCCCAGAACAATTCCCATTTAGGTATGAAAAGTATTTTAGTGCATTGTTGGATTCTGTTTGGGAATGCTGTGTTTAGAATTTTTGCACCGGACACAGAAAGTAGTAAAAACACTTTTTACATTTAAACAATACTCTGCAGTTTTAAAAAAATTCCTTCACACGTGTTATCTCTTGATAATAGATGATACTCAGAAGTGGATAAATAGAAAATATCCTCAAATGGAATAGTGCAACTTGTTAAAATTACCTAAATCCTAGACAGCCAGGGTGAGGCTGGAGTAAGAGTAGACAAGAGAGACAGGTACAGGGGATTGAAAACGGAGTTCGGGTCGCAGGAGCCCAGGGAAGTATGTTCACGCCCTCTGGAATGCACAGGGAACAATAGAGCTCCGGGCTGTGCCAGGTGTCTAGCGTCTGTCATGTTCTAGACATTTTACAAATCCAGGGTTTAAATGACATAGTTTGAATTTACAAGTAAAAGCCTTCCTGGCTAAGAAGCATCCTCTGGTTTTATACACTTTTAATTCCTTACTTACCTGCATGTACCAAATGAGATCATGGCAGCTGAGTGCTGTCATGGACAAAAGAAGTGCTATCGGCACAACATGCTCCTGCTTTTGTCTGGCAGCCAATTCGTGTGTGTAGCAGCATCACATTCTCCCTTGAGAATGAAGAGCTTTTCCATAATACACAGTAATTACCCAACAGCAATCACTTATCACTCACGAGTATGAAGTGTCTCTGGGAGAAAAATGGATGTAGGCTGATATGATTTTGCAAAGAGAGGCATACTCAATATTAGGAGTGACTGGGTGTCAAAAGTAAACATAGTATTACCAATGTAGGTCAGCCTCTGTAGATTTTACTCATACAAAGCATGCTATCTGTTCTCTCTCAGCCACAGAGCCCTCCTGTGTCATGGACATATAGGATATAGCTACTTAGGGCAACACTGAACCCTGAAATAGCTGTCTGGGCTCCCAACACCCTGTCTCCATGCACCTTGGCCTGGTTCTCTCCTTCCCAGCCTCATATACATGCACAGATGCGTCCTGGGGACACTGTTGGCTTCTGCACGGCCCTGGAGCTGTACACTCCAAAATGAAACAATGCCCAGGAAACAAGTCTACTTATATACATCCTTGACACACATATCTAACCATAGAAAAATTAGATTCTGGAGTAGTTTTCAGCCTCGAATTTTGTGAGTAGATCAGAATGATAATTTCATTCAAATCCATTTCATTTTTTACTGCTTTTTGTACACCCTTGGTGTTTAAGTTCTTAATGACTATTGAGATGAATTCCTATCCCCAGTATCATTTTTTACTATGCACGATAAACAAGAGAAACATCCCAGAATGACATCTATTTTTAACATTGCCAGCCTTTGGAATTAATTATGAATATTAAAAATGGATGAAGTTGAAGTTTCCTGATGAACAGACCCCTCACTGCTATTTGTGCTGTTTTCCATTCCCAGTAGATGTTACATGTCTCAAAGGAGCAAGATTGGTGTAAATAACCTAATAGGTATCACTAAGCATCTTAATTTAAAATAAATGCTTTAAAATAGTTCATTATGATTTACCCTAAAGGAAGAGACAGTGTTTCTTTGGGTCGTAGAAAATGGAAAGTGAGTAATTCAAAGTGTATGGAGATACAAAAGTTGATTACCTGTTTTTAAAGTGTTGAACTAGGGTTTAAAACAGGCTGGTCAAAGACTAAGTCATAGCTGTTAGGATTCTGTGGTCTCTTATGTATAAGTACATAAGGGGGAAACTGTAGGGTGGGATAAAGGTTTATTGAAAGACCATTTAGGCTACCAGGTAAGACATAGGTTAGAAACTACACAACTAAAAGCCTGGTACAGGTTGAGCAAAAGATAGGTAAATTGCCAGGCATGGGTGCTCAGGTCTGTGAACCTAGCACTCGGGAGGCAGAGGAAGAGGCAGGAGAATTGCTTGTGAGTTCGAGACTCACCTGGGCTACATAATGAGTTCAGCGCCAGCCAAAACTACAGAGACCCTGTCTCAAAAAAAAAGATAAATTCAGTGGCGAAGGAGCACAGTACAAAGTAGATCTGAATATGCCTGAGAATTTAGGGAGCAATTCAAATCATGATCTCCTTCCTGCCTGTCCATTATAAAAACTCAATACTGTATTATTAAATTGCATTTGGGTTACTCAAGATTTACATATAGAAAGTAGAACTGCAGAACTTCAAGAAGATATTAAATGAGTATTTCTGTAATTTGGGGTAGAGACAAAACTCTCTTAGTAAAGTATTATAACTAGAAGCCTTTACAATCTACATTAGTGAAATTTGACTAAAAACCATGACTTGTACATGCCTGAGCATATAAAGCCTCATTCTTAACCCCAAGGCCCATCCGCGAAAGAACTCTTACTTCTAAAGCCTTAAAGATGCCTAAAAATGTATACTTAAGGAAATTAAGTACATGAAAAATTATGATCCTACCCTTATTAAATATTTCTAAAATAGCTGCAGTACCAGGATGAGCTTCCCCAGACCGGATTAGTCCAGTGTACAGAAATCATGTTTCTGTAGAGGCAAACCCTGCCAGCAGCCTTAATCCCTCACAAAACCCAAGACCAAATGCAGCTATTAGCTAAAGTGCACAGCAAGGGGATGGAGCAGCAGAGTCATCAGGGAATTCTACAAAGTTGGAATTCAAGTGACTGCTTTCAGGGGGGGGTCTCAGAAACAACAGCCGAACTCCAACGCTCTGTGTTTTAAGTTTAGAGGAATTCTTTAAATACGTTATTGACAGACCGTACAGAGGTACCTCTGTATATGTCATTTGTTTTTTTAATGATATAAAAATATTTCATAGTGACAGATACTTGTAAGTAGTTCTAATATGGTTAGCTTTTCAAGCCTTTGGTCTGAATGAAACCAGCAAGGAATGTAGGGTTGAAAATCTGGGTTGAGATCCAGGTTAAAGGAAAGCTCTAAGTAGCTTCTAAGCACTTGCAACATCCTGAGCAAATGTCACTTGTTCCATCTTAGTTGAATAACTATAGTAAGTAGGTGTAGTCAATTTAAAGTAGCTATGGGGTTTCATCTTGTCCAGAATTTACAACATCCTAATTGCAAATCTGCCTCTCCTTAACTCACTGCTCAGTGACACTGGGTCCAGTGGACCCATCCTTTATGTTCCTACTGTTAATGTGCACATCAACATAACAGCAGCTGCCTTGCATCTTAGTACCTTTCCGAGAGGAATACAGGAAGCACTTCATGTGTTTACCCGCTTAGTATGCTGAATAGTACAGTGTATGCACATGGGCAAAAGTGGCAAAACAGTTTTTCACCTATATTATGATCTGTCTCACTGGTTTTGTCTGTGTTTACATGAGCATCACAGAGGATCAAATAGACCCACACCACTCAGGATTTGTTTAAAAAAAGTTTTCTTTTGATTTTCCTGATAGAAGTAGCCCAGTTAAGTCCAATGGCCATGAAAAAACAGATTAGCAAGTTTTGGAAAAGGTCAAAAGTGAATCACCAGATTACACATGCATAGATGATGAAGATGATCCATTGGGGTAAAACATATTTTCATAACAAGAGAGTGCTGTGATTGTGATGATATGATGACGACAGCAACTTTACCACTGGCTATGTGAGCCAAAGTTCCTGTGAGAGTGAAACAGAACAAGAACTGACTGATGCTGACACAGGGAGCACAGACTTCCTTGATCGAGATGATAAAGAAAACTGCAATGGGAGTGCATATTTGACTAGCTGAATTGTTGCAAAATGGCCACCTGTCCAAATGGAATGATCTAATGTTAGAACAAGATCAGAAAATAGAGTATTGGCAGGGGTGAAATGGACTGGACAGGCTGCAAGCACTGCCATTCAGTGTTAGAAATGGCAACACACAAAATACAGAAGGCTCTGTAAAAATACACAGGCTCTGAAATACAGAAAGGCTGGCTGCAAGTAAAGCATTCTTTCTACACCAATCACCATATTCAAAGATGTATTACAACACCGTACTAGCTGAACTGAAAGCGTTCATAGGTCTGCTGTACCCAGCAGGGAATGGTAATTGCGAAGAATATAAAAGACTTACAGAAAAGCGATAGATCAAAATATGGCATAAAAATGTATGTCTTTGTGGACGTGAAAATTTAATATACTTCCAAGTTAGACAGTTACCCTGGAACTCAGTTATCAGGTCCTTATTTGGATGGTAATAAACCGAGTGAAGTTCTTCACACTTGTTGCTGTTGCTCCCATCTTCCAGTCTAGATGGAGTGTGACATTTGACACTTAGGTTACCAGTTTCGGTTATTACATTTGCAAACAGAGCTAAGTTGACCAGCACAGGAACTGTACATAGGGATACAGCAGAAATGCCTAATGAAATGTTGCAGTTTCAAAATGGAATCACATAGTACAGTCTTTGCATTTCAGAAAGATTCACATTTCCCTTTAACGTAGCAAAGAACAAATTGGTACCACTGATAACAATATTGTACCATGATAGAAATACTGATAGAAAAATATTGAAAAAACAGAAGGCTAAGGTGGAAATTTTTTACAATAAAACCAAAGATGTTGATCAGTTATACAGCAACTGTGATGTCACTTGAAACACAAAGCATTGGCAAAAATGGTTGGGTTTTACTTGATCCTAAGTATATGTGATATAAATAGTTTAATAATTTACAAAGAAAATAATAAGCACAAAATATCACAGAGAAATTTTCTTAGAGTATTGGGGTTGGAAGTCATAAGAGACCATTTACAACAGAGGAAGAACAAAATGCTTCTGTCCAGGGAACCACACAAGAAAATTGTGGAGCACACTCAAGAGTAGACCGGTGAACAGGAAGACACAGCATCGCCAAGGCCTAGTACTATGACAACAGGAAAACCAAGAAGATGGCACTTGCACTCTATAAGAAACGATAGGGAAATAAAACCTATGTGCTGTCAGTGTCAGCAGTAAATGTGTATGGTACACACAGGTGCCACGCGCGAAGACTGCCTCAGATGTGACAGTTGAAGCAAAGGTTATTTGTGCAGTAGACTTCTATTGGCTTACATTGTAGTTCACATAGTTTTTTTATTTCTGATGTTATCTTTCAGGTTTTATAAGCAAGCAAATAGCTGTTGTGAAATTGTTGGTATCTATTTGAAGCACTCATTATATATCTGCCATTTCATTTTTATTGATAGCTTATTTTCCTGCTAAATGCACGTGCTACATTATAGTAGGAACATCCTGAAAAAACAGGAGAACAGAAGCGACAAGCATGGCTGGCCACGTAGGAAAGGAAAGCTAAGCACACGTGCTGTCAGTATAAGTGAGCTGTGTGCGTGGAACGTGCGGTTGTCATGGAAGACTGCCTTGGGTATGACAGCAACGATTATTTCTGAGGTAGCCACTTTTTTGTATTTACACTGTAGTTCACATAGGCTTTTATTTCTGATGGTATCTCCTTTGTAAGCAAGTAAACAGCTGAGGTGAAAATGTTGATGTTCTGTTTCAAATGCACATTACATATTAAGAACTTAATACTTTACTTCTATTTTGCATTCCCATTAAGTACACACTGTCTAATGCAATAAAAAAATTCCTGACAAAACAGCAAGACCAGTGAGATGTCAAGTTTGTCCAGAAAAAGTCCAGGAAAGGTGTACCGTTGGTGTAAGCAATGTGTGTGTATGGAATAGGCTGTTGTCATGTGCGCAGATAGCATTAGGTGCAATAATTAAAGATTATGCTTTTTTGCAAAGTGCTATTCATAAGTTCGTTGTAGTTCATATAATAAATGGTGATATAAAACACTTGAATATTAAAAAAATCAGTATTTTTGTGATTTTTTGTTAAAGTAACTATTTAATAAAATAAATATAAATTTATTTAAAATTCATAAAATTAAAAATCTGTCAATAGAAATGTGCCTTTATGACAATATTAGCGTTACATTTTGTATGTGTGGTCACCTCAGGAGGTGGAATATTTCCATATGGCTGGGTACTTGTGAATCCTGATCGTCTTGAGCTTAAATGGGGTGATCTCCGGAAACAGTGCAGTTGGTAATGTCCTCTGTGTACCAGCCCAGTGGCCAGTCAGACTAGTTCCTTTAGTCTGGTGTCATGTCCTTATGAAAGCCGCTGCAGAGAGACCCTAGAACTCCTTCCTGAGAGGCTGCCCCATATACTTCTTGCTGGGAAGCATTGGAACTGTGATACCCAGCTCGGTGCCATTGCTTCGGAGAATCTCATCGCAGAGGCAATGTGGTAGAAATACGTGAGCGGGAAAAGTAAAATAATCCTGGAATTCTCTGCCTCCCTCTGGGGATGAGGTCACACAGCTATTTGCATTAAATGAGATAAAACGAGCAAAGAGTAGCTATGGGACCACGCCTTTATATTGGCAGATCCTATTCGAACTCTTCGGGGATGTGGTTGTGGTTGCTTGAGTACTCACTGTTGGAGAAAAGTGCCTTGGAGATGGTACGCAGATCTGTCATTGAGTATGCAGAGTCCATGTTGGGGCAGCAAAAGGGCACACAGGCGGGTGGCATGAGCCTGGGCATTTCACCTTCTGCCATGTATGTAGAGAGCCCTGTGTCCTCCTCGGGACCTGTGGTCTATAACATGTATCCAGAACCTGGGCTGATGAGGAAGAGGCTGTGTTTAACAGATCCTGGGTCAGGGTCAGTGCTGTAGTGTTGAAAAGAACAGCCGCACCATGACTTCTGGTGCCAAAATAAGAATTCAACTTAGGCTTCTTTCAGTAGCGTCCCTGGGTAGCTGAAGAAGGCAAATATGTTTCCATCTCTGCCTGTTAGGTGTCCTGAGCTCAGCATGAAATGCTCAACAGCAGTGTCATCATGTGTTTGCATGGTACTTCATCTAGACATTTCACTATGATTTCCCTCCACCCCTGCCCCTTCCCGACTGCCCTTTGTGTCCCTCTCGCCACAGGTGTAGAAGACATTGTGGCCATAATGATTCCTGAGCCCAAAGGGAAGGAGATTGTAAGCCTGCTGGAAAGGAATATCACCGTGACAATGTACATCACCATCGGAACCCGGAACTTGCAGAAATATGTGAGCCGCACTTCGGTTGTGTTTGTCTCCATCTCCTTCATTGTCCTGATGATCATTTCCCTCGCATGGCTGGTCTTTTATTATATCCAGAGGTTCCGATATGCAAATGCCAGGGACAGGAACCAGGTGAGTATCAAAAAGCTTTTAAAAAATTCATTAAAATTGTTGCAAATGCCATGCACGTTTCTGGGTGGATTTTGAACACATAGAAAGATGGGAAGACAGAAACACTACCCCTTATCCTTCTACTCAGCAGAAACATTAACATTTCCTGCACAGTTTGCAGATATTTCCTAAATGCACATACTTTCATGGTTTTACTACAGTAATAAAATGGTCATGATTTGCTTGTATTTCCATTGTTCTTTTTGTGGACAGTTAATTAGGCACAGAATAAAGAAGACAGGAAGTGAGTTGAAATTATGCTAATAATGTTACACATATTTTTATGTATACAGATATATTTTATATAAGATGATAGTACAATTAACTTTGTCCCTCTTTCTTTTTTTTTCTTTTTCTTTTCTTTTTTTTTTTGAGATAGGGTCTCGCTTTGTAGTTCAGGCTGGCCCTGAGCTCAGCCTCCAGCTTACATCACAGCAATCCTCCTGCCTCTGCCTCCCGAGTGCTGGGATTACAGGCGTGAGCCACCACACCCGGCACTGTGGTATGTGGTACTGATTGCTGCTGGGCATGAGTATCTCCACATGATCGAACCCGGGTCCTTGCACTTGCAAGACAGGCACCGGAACCACTGAGCTAAATCCCCGGCCCCCCTCTTTCTTATTAAATCTGGAAGAATATCATGGAGTTTGATTTCTGTCAACACCTAAGCCAGTCTCTTTTCTAACGACCACGTAGTATTTCATTATCTCCATATTGTCACATTTATTTAACTTTCACTATGGCCATGCTTTCTCTCACAAAGCATAATGTACACATGATACTTATAATCAGAAATGTACTAAGGTAAATGCTGCTAAATTTAATTTTCTAGGAGAATGGTATATGTGTCTTAAACTATAATAATCCCTGGTGAATTATCTACCAAAACTGTTGGACCAACTGTGTGTAAAAAATAGATACAGCTTCTTGTTGAGCGTGACTTGATAATTTAAAATGTTACCATTTTTGGAGCAAAGAGTATATATAGCCTAGTAGTAAAGCATTACCTGTCATGCGTGAGACCTTGAGTTTAATTCTCAGTATTGCAGAAAAATTTTAAAAAGAAACCTATCACATTCTTTGTATTACAAGTAGTACTAAACATTTTCAAGTATTTTCAAGTATAACAGAAAAATTGAACATTGTACAATATCTGCTTATGTTGATTAGCTTTCAGCTGTACTGATGGTCATTTTTATTAATGTATAGAAGTCTTGATTAGCAAGGAAATTAATCTCTTTGTGATAGATGATTCAGTTTTATCTCTGCACTTATCACTGTCTTTGACTTTATTTACGTTGTTTACCATATAGCCATTTTTTATTTTTATATAACTAAGTTAATCAGTCTTTTTAAATAGCTCCCAAGTGTCACACAACATCATGTACTTTCCCAGACTACTGAAAAGTCTCTCTTCATCTACCACGATAATAAAATTTCCTATTTTATTAGGAGGATTAGGTATATAAATTTAAATTTTATTAGGATTAGATATATAAATTTAAATATATCTTGTCAGTATCCCTGTATATTACATATTGTATTATTGTACAGTATCTGCCTATGTTATTTGATTAGCTTAGGATTAATAGTATTTGTAGAAAGTGTCTTTTAATTTCATTTTTATGATTAGCTTTTAGAGTACTTTAGTATAAAGACTAAAGTACAGAACTCACACTTCTTTTTCAGATGGTCTGCCGTTTTTGAAACTAGAATTCATAGAATAATCTTTCCTCTCATGTGCATCTATTAAATAGCTATTCCATTTCTGTGCTCTCTGAACTGCACACTAATCTGTCTGTTCATACTCCAGTACATGTAGTTCTGAGGACTCTAGAATTATAATGTCTCTTAGCTCTGCATGCTTTGTTTATTGTTCTCTCTGTATTTTGCTTTATATGTATTTAGAATTACTATATCAGTTTCAGATTTATAGAATAAATAAAGTGTATAACTTAATGTTGAGTCTTCCTATCCAAGGATAACTCAACTCTTCTTCTTAAGTCCAGAATCATTTTAAAATATTCTTGCTAATCTTTAATATTCATCTGTTTATTTTTAGGTATTTTGTGGCTATTTAATTTTTCTTTTGCACATATAAAGGCCTTAATTTTTTATAATTTTGCATTATTAATAGTTTCTTTATTATCATTTTAAAATAATGCCTAGTATTTGTAATATGCAGGGATACCAACAAGCTGTATATAAATTTACATATCTAATCCTCCTAATAAAATAGGAAATTTTATTATCCTTACACAGATGAGGAAACTGACCACAGAGAGGTCACACATTTAGTCACTAATAAAACCAGCAACACAGCCACAGTTTGTGGTGTTGAGTATTACAATGCAGTATTTGTGATTATATGTACTAACTTAGCAGGATTGCATTAATAATACCCACAGTCAGTAAGAATTTATTTATCTCACATTTTAAGCATACAGCATATATGTCTTTCAAAATGTATTAGCTTTCCTAAGAGAACCTTAGAAAAATCTAAAATCATATATTGAAAATATTTTTAATATAGTATATTTGGGAGCATCCACCATTTAGTGTGATTATTTCTATCATTTTTCATAGTACTTTTTCCTTACATAGTCTTCTAGGTTAAGATACATCTGGATCATGTTCAAAAACTATAAGAGATGTCAACTCATCAGTGAGGGTTTTTAATAAAAAATAGGTATTTAATCCAAAAAAATTCCCATTTAATAACTGCAAAAAGTTTTCTATTTGATGCTATTAAAAAGAATGGAATATGAATATATATATATATGTATGTAAAATATGGGTTTCCCAATACTGAATCATCCTAAATTTCAAGTACCTTCTATACCTTTGTCTTGGGTTCCATTGGTTACTATTTGTTGCTCTCCGTGTTTTACCTTAGCATTTGAACATAGTTCAGTGTACCCAGAGTTTACACATCTGTCAGGTGACACTCTGGCTTTCTAAGAACTGTTGAACTGCTTTCCATTTACTGTAGTTGAGAGTGCAGCATGGCGTACAGCATGGTAGTCACCAGCCACGTGTGGCTACTTTAATTAATTGTAATAAAGTCAGTCTGAAAGTTCTGCTTCTGTCCGCAGTAGCCACACGACACGTGGCCGCAGCCTGGCGGTAGGTGCAGGTGTAGGCAGGGCCTCTCCCTCACCGCAAATGGCCAGGCTGGGCAGCCCTGCTCTGAGGCACTTCCGGGCCACTGGAACCACCTGATTCTGAAGTATTTGTAGAAAGTGTCTGTAAGTTTATAAGGTCTGAGTTGTTTGGTTTAGGAAGGTAGTTCTTCTACTTTTTCTATTTATTTTATGGCAATCAATCCATTACATTTTCTAGAACAATTTTTTAAACACTTAATGATTTTTTCCTGATGTTCAAAATGGTACATATTCATTTTAATGAACTTTGGCAACCACACAAAAATCACTGAAAGGAAAAACAAATTACTTATTACCACTACTGAACTGTTAACAATTGAGTGTATTATTTTTCAGGTTCTTTTAATCCTTTGCATTCATATTTAGGAAGTTGCTGTGCACGAGACACACCTATGCGTGCGTACACACACGCATGAGTACTATACTGTGTATTAAATGGCAAACATTTCCTCATCATTAATCTTCTGAAACATGAAGCTACCTAGGTGTCAAGTTTAACCACTTAACCAAAAATGAGAATCGTTTTCTGTTTTTAAAACTAAATGGTAAGATACTTTTATCTTTCAGTTTCAGTGTGGAGTAAATGAGTCGATGTTTGTCTTTGTTAAAGCCAGTGAACGTGACACTAACCACTTCTATTCCCAGTGAATGCTATTTTTATTATCATTATTATTACTATCATGTCAGTTCTGATTCCTGTATACAACATAACCCAGCTTTGTCATTTTCATTAAATAAGACATACAGTAGGGAAACTGGATTTAAAAATACGTGACGCTTTTGGTTCCATGGAGTAACATATGAAAAGGTAATGATTAAAAAGATAGCCACCCATTTAATCTCATACTAAGTAGAAATGGCATCAGATGCCAGAAATGGCATCTATGGTCCACACACACGTTACATAGTTGAGGCGTGGGTAAAATGTTAAGTTTGAACAAGTTGAGTAATTATTTCAGTGATTTCACTTGGTGGAGGTACAAGTAGCCTGGATGTCTGTCTAGGGACTAGAATATTCCCTGTTATGCACACAAAGCAAATTGAAAGGTGATGGTTTGGGATTGATGTGGTCCACTTAATGGGGTTTAAGTTTTTACTCTTTTCATTTTATTACTTTCGGTGAATTCAGGGTCACCTAGTAAATTGGGTTCCTGGTAAAAGCTAGCACTGTTTCCTCATCAAAATGGTCCCTGTACTCTATACTTTGGGTGGATGCAATGAGAACATTGAATTTCCCTTAAAAAATTTTCTCTTTTGATAGACAGTGTGCCGCTCTGACCAAGTTACAGCTGTGCAAACTGTGGCCATAACAAGCATCAGGTTGACATACATCATTTCTTTTCATTAAAGCGCTCTTAACCTTCAAAGTGACTCTCAAGTTCTGTCTAGGATCACAGCCTGAATATATGTACTCATTTTGTACTGGTGCAGTATCCAACATTCAGGTATGTGAAAAGAGACTGAAGGGAAACTCCCCAGCGGAGCACCCTGCCTTTGGCTCTGTGTGGACACAATTGACAGAGTCCTCACCCTCATGTACGACCCTAACCCTTTTCATGGCACTCTGGATTTAGAGATCACTTCAGTGCAGGGTGCGACTGGATTTGGAGATCACTTCAGTGTCCCACAGTCTAGATGTTCACAACAAGAGTACAGCTGCAGCTGAAAGTAATGTGGCTGTCCGGCTGTGGTGCTGTTCCCTGAAGCAGCTGTGTCTGGCTAAAGCCACTGCAAGACCACCTGGCTGGCAGCTTTGGAGTCAAGTCAGGCTGGATTCGAATCATTGCTGTGATGCTTCCTAGAGGTGTGACCTGTGTGAGCTATACAGCTTGTCACAGGTAATCTCATGGGTAAGGTGAGGATGGCAATTTGCCAGCCCCACAGCCATGAAGTAAAGGTCAAATGGGAGGAGGACATATGACATTAGTAGAGGACTGTCTTTAATGGACAAATCAATTCTTAGAAAATGGTCTCCCTCCCAAATGTAAATAGCTCCCTTCTTCCATAGTTTACATAAAGGGTCGGACTTTTTGCTTAGTCGTAGAACTCATAAATGGGCATAGCCTCTTAGCGCTGATGTCAGTTTAAAATGAAATGGGACAGTCTGTCCATCTTTTCTCCTGAGTCACATAAAAAGGAAAGCATATAAATGAGAACAAATCCTGACTTGGAGAATAATCTTTTGTGTAGCACTTGTTTTAATACTAATGCACGTGGCGAGCAGTGGTGGCGAATTGGCACATGTGCCACTGCTTCACGGAAGCCTCTAAAAGGTTCACCATCCCTGATAGGAAATGAAAAAGGTATAGGAAGGTATGCATGTCAGAATAATTTTTTTTTCATTCCAAGCTGCTTTTAGCAACTTCCCTTCCTTTAGCAGTCCCCAGAGGCAGCAATTCTTTTTTTTTTTTTTTTTTTTAAGACAGGGTCTCACTTTGTAGTTCAGGCTGGCCCTGAGCTCAGCCTCAAACTGATCACAGCAATCCTCCTGCCTCTGCCTCCTGAGTGCTAGGATTACAGGCATGAGCCACCACGCCCGGCACTGTGGTATGTGGTACTGACTGCTGCTGGGCGTGAGTCTCCACGCCCAGTATTGTATGTGGTTACCGGGGATCAAACCAGGTCCTTGTGCTTGCAAGACAGGCGCCCGGAACCGCTGAGCTAACTCCCTAGCTGAGGCAGCAATTCTTACCACTTCCCTTATGTAGTTCAGAAGTTTCTGTGCTGTGTGTGTGTGTATGTGTGAAATTACTTTCCACATTTATTACCCACTGAGGATCACCCCCCTCCACAAGCTTGCACTGGAGTTGGCATCAGGCAGCACACATGAAGAGAGGTGAGACAGGGGAGCAGTCAGGGTCGTGGGGACTGAAGTCTCTATGACAGGTGATGGATTCAGATGAGACTGAGCACATCACCTCCATCCTAGTCATCAGGATGGGGGCGCTCACCTAGAGGTGAGTATCCAAGGAGAACACCTCTGGGGTCCTCAGATGTGGCCTGAACCCCTCCTTAGTCCCTCAGTGATCATGTAACCTATATATCTGTGCACCTTTTGCCCACTTACTGCCTGTCTGGAACTTCCTTATGCTACAGTAGTGCCCACAGGCCCTCAAGGAGGAGAAATAGGAAGGCTCCAGAGACTCCTCTACACCCTCTGTACCCACAGCTGCCTTGGCACTTGTCTCTCATCCAGCCCCTTTTAGGTACTGAAGCCAGGGACCATTTCACACACTCTGAGGACACAGTTCCTGGAGCTGGATGGACTCCTGTCCCTACTTCTGTGACACTGACAAGCCTATGGGACCCTCCTCTGTCACTCAGGATTCAGGGCTGTTCTGAGCATTTCTAGGACCTTCACATACATGCTCCGGCTCACTGGCATCACACCTCTGGCCAAGGTCAGCATATTGATTCATAATCAGATGTAAATGTGATACCCACACCACTGCAGTATTGTCAAGATTGGCGTGAGGAACTGGGACTACTTAAAAGTGAGAGGATGGACGTGGTAACACACATCTGTAATCCCAGCTGTCTCGGAAGCTGAAGCAGGAGGATCGCAAGTTCAAGCCCAGTCTGAAAAAAGCTTAGTGACCTAGCATGATACTGCCTCAAAAATACCTAGATACATAATAAAGAGAGGCTAGGGATGTAGCTCAGTGCATAAGCCCAAGGTTCAATCCCTAGAGCCCTCCCCTAAAAGAAATGAGAGGCTTTGTGCAAAGTAGAACTAGAATCTTGTTTCCAACAGGTTCACAAGGCAAAAAGACATCTCAGTGGAGTCAGTGAACCAGGGGCATGTGGAATGAGGACCCAGATCTGACACAGAGGAATAGGAACAGAAGTCAAGAAAGACATCACAGCAAGCAAGTCAGGAGCACAGGCCAAGGGAATGGGCTTCGATGAAAGGAGCCTCTCGTATCACACTTTGACTGTTGAAGGGACAACCACAGGCTGAGGATACAGGTCATTAGCAGAGAATTTAGGTAGATGTGTGAGGGCCTTGATTCCAGCCCCAGTACTGCACAAGAAAAAGGAGTAGGATAGCAGGTTACTAGGACAGGCTCCAGGATGATAGGGAAAGGGAAGGTGGAAGGTACAATCTGCATTTCAGCACAAGAAAGCCCCCAGCTGATGAGGAAAACATTTCATAGGCCATTTGACACATACCATGATGACTATTAAACACCATGACAAACTTCTCTTTCTCTCCCCTCCAGCCCTGGTGATTCCCCTACATGAGTATTTTTAAGGAAATAGATCCCTGATGTCACTGATGTAGACTTCTACACTGAACAGCCTGGTGCTTGTCAGGTCAACACTGAGAATCCATGTGTACATGAGAAACTTCAGACCTAAGCATTGGGCAGCAGAAGTTACCTGGCTGAAATTTTCTTCATGCATTTTAGCATACCAACTGACAGATCCTAGAATCATAGTTTTTAAAATTTCCAAGGATATTTGACGCCGTGGAAAAGAGCAATGTTAAGAGGTTTTGATGTTGTTGTTTTGGTGGTGTTTTTGTTGTTTGTCCTTTTTGAGAGCACATGACTAGTGTGGTGATTTTAAGCTGAAGTTCTCAGCAGCCCAGGCCATCTCAAAAGCTGTTAAAGCTAGAGGACACTTTGCCAGTAAATAGATTTCCAGGCTCCACCTCAACTGTAGCAATAAAGTGAGAAACTCCTGAATACTGAACATACAAGGATAGTTCAATCCTCTCTAGAATTTCTTTCCTACAGGATGCCAAGGATTCGCATTTCCATTATAGATAATGACCTACCACCTAGTTCCTCAGTGAGGAACTTGGAGGTGGGAGATCCATCTCAGGACAGATTCTCTGATCCCAAACGCCAGGGTGTACCTGGACGGTTCCCCACTCCTCACTCTAGCAGGTCCCAGGGCCATGAGCTGCTACTGCCTTTCACTCATCCATCCTGCCAGTGCAAACCCTACAGCATGGCAGAGTAAACAGGAAGCAGTATTCCTACGGTGAACATGACCGGTAAATACATCCCCATGTGATCCTCTGAGGTGGTGTTTCACTGTTATCTGGGATGCCAGGACTGAGTTCTTGTCCTGCAAACCACTCAGTTCTTACTATATGGCAGCTGCCTCCTACATGAGCTTATTAGCTCAGCGAATGAGGGCTCTTACTTGGTTTTCCTAGATAACATTGCCACTATGGCTAATCCAGGGAAGACAGGCTTGTTTTGGTTTGTTTCATGTAGGGACTGGTCATTTTCTTGAAGGATTTTGTCCTTCATAAACACCTTCCCCTACTATTTTCATGTGCATGGCTTGCGTCCCTTTAATTTCTTTTGCACATATTGGTGCTTAAGGTACACTGGAACAAGAGCATCAGTGGGATTTCAAAATGGACAAACTTCACAGGAAAGGAGCAAAGCAAGTGAGATGACTATGCTAAATATTTGGCACCAAGAGAGTAGAGGCAGAGAAGGCTCCATCTTTAAAATGAAAGAAAAAGGGAAAAGAACTAAAACTGTCCTTAGAACTGCTCTAGAAAAAAGTGCCCGGCCCTGGGGTGGATAGAAGAGCATGAATGTATATTGCTTCCACGAAGACCTCAGTGAGGTAGCTAGCCATTGCCTTCTCTTCTAGGTCTCCCACTACAAAGAGTAAATGTTGTGACCTCACATCCTGAGGACACAGATAGCTGAAGGTCATCACAGCTGTGTAGTCAGTCTAACTCGCCTTCATGGAGATTGATTAGACTAGTGTGCATGGATTCTGCCCTATTAGCCAGGCCTAGGTGGATCATTATGTATAAAATCATGTGATGAAACTAAGCCACCTGAGGCTATGACTCCAAATAAGTAAAACTAGTTGTGTTTCCTTACCCAGAACGTAACACTTCATTATTTGTCCAGGTAGCACTGGTGATCATTATAGTAAACTTAATTTTAAAATACAGTTGTTAGGAAAAGAGAGCAAATAGGCTACAAATTTACCCAGTTAAACAGGAAGAAGAGAAACTCTGATGTGAGGCTGTTGTAGGAGCAGAAAGGTGAGATGCCTTTCCTCATCCAGTGTGAGGGTTGCAGCCAACACTCTAGTAACAACCACCAAAGCAGGTTGACAAGAGAAAAGCACGTGTTTATCAGAGTCATATGTGGCTTAGGAACCTTGGGAAATGAACACCCCACATCCTAGGTTTTTGTGCCGTGCTCCCAGGAAGAATGGAGAGCCAAGAAGAGATAGGGTTAGAAAGAGGGTCAGCTGTGAGGAGAGGTGACTCAAGAGCTGAGGGACAGCAAGGCCTGTCGGTTCTCGTTCTCCTCACTATGGATTTAGCCCAGGCCACCGTGCCTGCCTTGTTGTGATTTGCCATGGATCCTGTGTGAAGCATTCCTTCCTCCTGGGCACGAGACAGCCCTCTCTGGGACACGTCTGTGAGGGAGAAGGGAGATGACCTTTTTAGGTTTCATATCTTGCTCTGGGGAAAAGATTTGTGTGACTCATCTTGGGGAAGAGGAATTTGGCTTTCTATGACTCATTTCAACAGGAGGGCAGGAGAAGTTTAAAAAACTTTATGAAGCTGCATCTGAGGACATCGAAGCTCTTGTAGCTGACAGTGCCGAGCATGTCGGAGCATTGTACTTTACTGTATAGCTTCTGGAGTCTTAGCACATTTTTTTTTCATCCTTAAGTTCATTTATTTATTTGAATCACCATGATATTTCTAACACAGAGGAGACAAAAAGGAAATTGTCTTTTGCACATTATTTTTCCCTTGTTACCCCTATACCCTATTTCCTTTAAATATTTTCTCTATCACAATATCTACTATATATACTAGAACTCATTTACATCTTCATTTTCTCATACTAGAGAAAAGATACAATATTTATACATCTGTGACCTATTTGTTTCACTTATGAGGATATCCTGAAGATACATTCGAGTATGAATGACTATCTTACATTTTTATGGCAGCATAATACTCTAGAATAACTGCACTTCTTTATCCAGTCTCCAGTTGATGGACAATTTGGTGGTTTCCAAGATTTAGTGATCACACACTGAGCTGCTTTCCCTTTATACTAGACATAGCTAAAAACTCAGACAGGGCTGGGAATGTAGCTCAGTTGGTTGAGTGATGACCTGGCATGTGTAAGGTCCTGTACCACAGAAACAAAAGAAGAGATGAACTATGAAAGCAATAGCTGCTTTGGGGGGGGCCATTTCATTGAAAATGTTGTGGTTTTTATTTATTAGCTCTTTAATACGCATTTTACAATCCAATAATACTACTTTGAAATTTAAGGATTTTTTTTTAATATTTGAAACTTATTTAGAGTTGAAGGAAGGATGATTTTTCCTCTAATTTTTGTTATGAAACAAAGACAATATTGGACTTGCTTCTAATTTCAAAAACTTTTTGAAAATTTTTATAGCCTTTCTTCCCTTATTTTCTTTTTTTTTAAGGTTTTTTTTTTTTTGAGACAGGGTCTCGCTTTGTGGTTCAGGCTGGCCCTGAGCTCAGCCTCCAACTCACATCACAGCAATCCTCCTGCCTCTGCCTCCCAAGTGCTGGGATTACAGGCGTGAGCCACCACGCCCGGCACTGGTATGTGGTATTGGTTGTGCTGGGGTGAGTCTCCACACCCAGTATTGTTATGTGGTTACCGGGGATTGAACCCGGGTCCTTGCGCTTGCAAGACAGGCGCCGGAACCACTGAGCTAACTCACCGGCCCTCTCCCCTTATTTTCTTAATCTAGAACTTATATGGAAAAAAAACCCTAGTATTACATGACCCCACAATGATCAAAAACATCTCAGAAGATGGTTTTCATGTGTCTACAGTTTTCTGGCCCATCTGTTCTGCCCCTGCCTGGGGAGATTTTCAAAATCTTCATGATCATTGCCAAAATTCTGTCCTTTTCCTCCTCAAAAAAAGTCATAAGCTTTTTAATATTATATTATTCCATTTGTTGAGTCTCCGTATTTGTCCCATGGGATTGTGGCCTTGCCCACACCTATGCCTTCAAGAGTTTTACCTTTATTATCTTCCAGCAGATGAAGTGCTTCTGTTTTAACATTATTTTTTTTTAAAGACAGGGTCTCGCTTAGTAGTTCAGCCTGGCCCTGAGCTCAGCCTCAAACTCATATCACAGCAATCCTCCTGCCTCTGCCTCCTGAGTGCTGGGATTATAGGCGTGAGCCACCACACCCGGCACTGTGGTATGTGGTACTGGTTGCTGCTGGGTGTGAGTCTCCACACCCACTACTGTATGTGGTTACAGGGATCGAACCCGTGTCCTTGCTCTTACATGACAGGCGCCGGAACCACTGAGCTAAATCCCCGCTCCTCTATTCCTGTGTTTCAAAGTGCACTTCACTAAGGATGGAAAAATTTCCTCAATCGACACTAGAGGGGAAAAATGTTTGAACTCATGAACCACTGAGCTAACTCCCCAGTCCTGTTGTAACATTTAAACCTCTGATCCATTTTGATTTTGGTACATGGTGAGGGATACAGATCTAGGCTGTCTTCTGCAGGTGGATACCCAATTTTCCCAGCACCATATTGAAAGAGGCTATGCTTCCTCTGGTGTATGTGTCCATCAACAGATGAGTTCATAAGAGAATGTGGTACTTATACCCAGTGAGCTACTAGAATGTCATAAAGTTAAACTTGCAGTGGTTTTTAAGTAAATAGATTCATCGTAAGAACATAAGTGAAATAAGTCAGATACAACGTCAAATGATCACATGGTTTCTCTTACGTGGAAAAAAGAACAAAATAGAAAAGAGATAAATAGGTAATAAGTTCAAATATGTTTCCACAATACAAATTCCATTGTTGTAAAAATATTTCTTTATATGCTAATTAGATTCATTTTTACTGCTAGTTCGGCTTAGTTCTTTGAAAAGAAAGACTTACATTTCGGTAAAGATCTCTTTGGTTTATGTCCTGCACTCTGAGTAAATACTTAGAAGATAATGATATATACTGTCCTAACAATTGTGGTTCTCATGATTTGATTATAAAGTTTTGTTCTTTTTAAAAAGTGCATATAAATATATATTATATATAATGTATCAGCAATTTATAATGTGGAATTTAAACGGAAGTGTGTCATACCATTTGTTCATAATGATTACCACAAATATGTCTTCCTCGTTTTGTAAATCATTTAATTTTGCAGGACTTCTGAGGAAGACGCCTCAGCGGCGTGGTATTGAAGACTTGATTAATACCTTTTTCACTCTTGTGTCGTAGTCTGTTAATTGAGCTAATTTGGGAAGCCCATCTCTGGAATGACTTTGTCCTTCACTAAACTCCTTTAGCCTCTCCAGTCCTCTGACAGATAAATGGCAGTAATGGAATTCATCTTTCTAATTCCCTAACCATTAACTGTCCTGTGGACCATAATCTCTGATATGTTAATGCCATGCCAGCTTGCTTTATATTTCCTGAATGGACTTGCCATTTCTCTTTTTAATAATAGCAGTTTGTAATTTCCCTTTAAAGGCACAGAAAAGGCTTTTTCTGTAAGAGACAGAAAGGAATGTTTCAAAGCTACCTTATTTTTATTCACAGATAGCCAAAGTAAAGTTCATTCATAGCCACAGCTTAAGGTGGTGTTTGAATTCACTTTTCCTGCTCACTATTTGGAAAGGCATATTTTATTTGCTAAAGAATTGTTTTAGATTAAATTTCTAAACTATTATTTCTGTTTACCTGCTTAAAAAATATTTTGGCTTCCTTAAATAAAATGTATTATGATCATTTGAAGAAATACTGTTTTCCACTTAATTACTCTGCTCCACCTTCGAAAATGAAAGGCAATTTAAATGATTAAATTGGGTGAAAATATTATAGAATACCAATTAAACACAGTTGCAAAAATTATCTGAGCTCCTCTGGACTTGAAAGCAACCATAGTGAACATTAGATTATTTTGGGCCAGATTTCTTCTTCTAAATGCAATATTGTGCAGGTCTGTGTTCTCCTTTTCAGCCATGCCAATGTTTCATAAATAGAGGACAGCAATTAGCAGAGACTAGTTGCTTTTATGGAGGGTAGGAACTTTGCTTATCTTACAATATGTACCACCGTAATTTGTTTTCTTTGGTTATTTCCCATGCTTTAAAAAAATCTGTTGGCTTTGCTTTTCTTCTTATATTCCCTAGTACAAGAATGTCACACTGAGGTATGTCTCCAGCCCCTTCTATATGTGTGTGTGTGTGTGTGTATTTGAGCTAAACCCATGGAGCCCAAACTTGTGATACTCCTGTCTCAGCGTCCCAGTGTCCTGGGATTACAGGTGTGCACCACTACATCTGGTTTATTGGCTTAATGTTTTATCCACTCATGTTTTATGGAATGTCTTCTACATTATAATCTACAGCAGACAGGAATTTTTGTGTTTTTCATTACTATTTTTCAAAACCCACAGGTGCCTTTGGCACCGAAGATAGATCCAAAATATGTGCTAATGATGACCATCAGTCACTGCAGGGAGTTCTATCCCGCATGCTGGGGCCACGGGAGGAAGTAGGTTAAGTTCAGGCCTGCCACCCTGGAGCTGCTTCAGGGGAGTGCAGCCGAGATTGATCATAGAAACAGATGCAGTATTTCCAGTGTGGCCGTGCTGCAAGGCAGAGATGCAAAGTGTGTAAAGTTCTGGACTGGAGAACCCTGCAGGGAGGTGTCCAGCAAGGACTCCCAGAAGCAGAGGCTTAGATGAGACTGAGGGAGGATCAGATCGTAAGGAACTGAGTGGGAAGGCCCTTTGTGAAAATCTGTAGTTTGTGTAGATCTTCTTGTAAGAAACAGCCAGTACTTGCCTTTCTATTTTAAAAAATCAGGTTGATACTGTTTTAGAAACAAAGGTTAAAATATCAAAGAGAAAATAAATTGAGAAACAGAGCATCTCCCTTCTGCTCACTAACTTTAATCTACTGTGTGCTTAGGGAGGCACTCCTGGAAAAAGCCTCGGTAGGTTCTGTTGGTTAGTTGCCTGGGTGAATGGCTGGTTGGATGATTCATTAGCTGGTGAGATGTTGGTTTGGCTAGCTGATTGGCTGGTGGACTGCCTAGGATGTTGGACGGTGGGATAACTGGCTGTTTGATTGGATGGTTATTTGGTGAGTAAAGATGACAAGAGTAGATTAGTGTGAAGGTCACAATTTTATTGAGATGCTAACTTCACGGACTTTGTGATATCATACAGTTTACCTAGCAATATAATTTATATTTCTCAAACAGTACTTTTTTCAGTTGTATTAAGGGGATAAGTAATAATTCATGGAAAGCTTTGGTGAGATATAAAGGACATTTTAAGAATTGACTTGTGTATGTTCACTAAGGAGAAAACAGAAGAGTTGGGATGTAGTTTAGATCCTAACATGGCATGCATGAAGGCCTGGGCTCAATCCTTCATACTGTAGAATTTAAAAAGAAAAGAAAAAAACTTAAAAAGGAAAGACATTCTGGGGCTGGGGATAAGGCTCAGTGGTTTTGGCGCCTGTGTTGCAAGCGCAGGGGACCAGGTTCAATCCCCCATAACCACATACAATACTGGGCCTGGAGACTAACACCCAGCAGCAACCAGTACCACATACCACACTGTGGGGTGTAGTGGCTCACGCCTGTAATCCCAGCACTCGGGTGGCAGAGGCAGGAAGATTGCTGTGATGTGAGTTGGAGGCTGAGCTCAGGGCCAGCCTGAAACACAAAGCAAGACCCTGTCTTTAAAAAAAAAAAAAAAAAAGGACAGACATTCAAGTGTTTTTTGTTTTTTTTTTTTAAATGGAACAAAACGGATGAAAGCAAATGATTAGTCTTTACTAAATGTTAGCGCTACTAATTTTAAACCTTCAAATATGTTTTCGTGCTGAAAATATACAATGTATTTCAGGCCAGAAGTACACATACCTTGGATGAAGAAAAATCATTTAGAAAACTCAGGAGCACATGAAGCATTTTCTTCTTTGAAAGATTAAAATTTAATCACCTCCCTGCTCAATGATCTTTCATTGTATTAGTTTGGGGCTTGGTAGGATGCTCAATAGTAATGCTCTCCATTAAAAGAAGATAGTGGGATGTATCTTTATAGACCCGAGCAGTCATAGTATAGACCCAAGTATTTGCTTCATAATTGCTGCTTACCTGAACAGTATGGTGTGTGTCATTTCCCACGTGCACAGTCACACATATGGTGGGACTGGCCCATAAGCATGTGATGTGGTGGGCAGTGTGGACCAAACTGGAGCCTGGGTAGGTCTGTGCAAGCAATACAGAAGCAAAAAGTCCCAGCTATAAAAAAAAAGAAAGAAAAGAAATGAGGAAATGAAGTTTATTCCAGCTACTCCATGTCACAAAAGGAGCAGCCATAGTGGCAAACTCATAAGCACCTTTTTTTAATGCAGTTATCACCTACACTGAAGTCACTACAGATCTGTCTGTGCCACTGGCCTGACAATGGCTGTTTCCTGCCCCTCGTTAGCACAGATAGACCTGCCCCATCATCTCTTCCAGCCTTCATTGTTACCAGCCATGCCACGGGTGCAGAACTTCAGACATAGCTACGGTAGCTTATTAAACACTGTCAGAAAGGCCAGCAATTATCCATCTTTGTGACTAACAAGCAGCTTTTGGTGTTTCAGCGCCGGCTGGGCGATGCAGCGAAGAAGGCCATCAGCAAGCTCCAGGTCAGGACCATCAAGAAAGGTGACAAGGTAACAGCCTCCTCTCCTTTTGGAGGAGCTACTGAAGGGTGGAAGGAAAAGAGGAAAGGAGGGAGAAGGGAAACTCATGCTAAAATGTATCTGATAAGCATCTGGTACTTATACTCTTTTATTAAATATTACTGGAAATAGCTTAGAAAATGCTTATAATAAAATCATTGGCTAGAGACTAGGAAATCTGAAAAGTAGGTGTGGAAAAAAAAAATTGATAAAGGCCGGATGAGAACAGTACACAGATAAACATATCACAGAAATGGGCGCTAGCTTTAGTTTGAGCTTTTTAATAGCTGATGCAAAAAAAAAGGAAACAAAATTCAACATTCAGACAAGATTTAGTTACCTTACTCCAATGCTCTACAAGATTACAAATTTTTTTCTGCCTAGTATATGATCTGGGCAAGGTTTTCTAGAAATCCTTGACCAGAGGACAGGGCTATGACCTGAGCTGTGCGCTACACTTAGTCTTAACAGTATAAATGAGAAGATTCACCTTCAGATGAAGTTCCCCTGCCTCTCCCCACAATGATGCGAGGAAGCCAAAAGCAGTGCTGTGTCTAGAAGAAAGACAGCAGATTACAACCGCGGGGCTATAAGGTTCCTGAGGGGATGGAAGGGTTTCACTTCTCCACAGGTGCACCAGATAGTGCCTCAACTATGAAGAACTGATTTTTCTGACAAATTCCGTGCTATATTTTTCAACAATATGAAATTCTGTTGGGTTTAATGAGATAAAATTCAACTCCACATAGTGCCACATGACTATAATCCCAGAACTCTGGAAGGATGAGGCAGGAAGATCATAAGTTTGAGTCCTGCCTGGATAATTTAAGGTCTTAGTGAGACTGTTTCAAAAAGTAGTTGAAGGAGTATAATAATACAAAGGCCTAAGTACAAAATAATGACAAAATTCATTTTAAAAGTTTGCAAGATAGTATTAATTTGGTCACTATCTTCCCTTTCCAATCAGAGAATAATAAAAGTACCAAGAATATTATTGAAGTAATAACTTGTGAAATATGAGATTTATATACTTGAAAAAGTAGAGAACTACTACTGTTTTATTTACATGTTCCCTATATTTCTTATAAGTATTTCTGATTCTCAGGAGTTAGATAAATCACCACTAATCATAATTAAGAGTATATTTTAACAGCACATGAGAAAATGCTTTTCCTCACAAAAGCTCTTGCAGTGAAACCTACAAACAAAATGTAGAGGTTGGAAAGATGGAAACTAAGCCAATACCCAGTAAAATATTGATGAAGACAGTTGGGCCAGAGCATGGAAGGCCTTGCTCTGGGCGAGCAGCACTCCCCTTGGGCTGAACTGGGTGTTTAGTTAGGAATGGAGGCTAAGACCTCGGCTCATCTCTGCTGCTTCTCTTGCAGGAAACAGAGCCTGATTTTGACAACTGTGCAGTGTGCATCGAAGGGTACAAGCCCAACGACGTGGTCAGGACCCTGCCCTGCCGGTGAGTCAGTAGGCTGCCTGCTTTCTCAGTGTGTACGGAGACCCTGCCGACCCAGCCTGCTCTTCCTGCCAGTCAGGGCTTACACCTTCACATTGCAAACAAGAAGAACTCAGATCCTCTCCTATCACTGTGGTCTCAGAAAAAGCTTTCTTATTGCTGTTTGCATAAAAGCAGCAAACTGCTGCGGCCAGAGTATCTTGAGAAAGCTTGTGAGAGTGCGAGTCCAGGTACCAGTTTTCCTGAAAAATACCCCCCAGGTGTTCAGAATCAATTCTGGCTTTTACCAGAACTGTCTTAATTCAAATCACAGCCTTGAAAATATTTTGTGAATGCTTATGAAGGGTTTTGCAATCAGAAAGTCGGGAGTACTTAGGAAGCCAAAGATAGATTTTATAACCTTTACTTTTTTACTAGAGGAAAGAGAATATGGCAGCAAATTCCCCCTAAATTCTGGACTGGAGGGCAGGATGACAGGATATAGACTTGGGAAAACATTTCCTGGGTTTCTCATGAAGCCTGAATTCCTCATCTGTGTGAAACTCACTAATCATCTGCACCACTTTTGAACTGTTAAAATCCAGTAAATTTAACAACCTGAACTAAATCTGATTTTTAACTGCTGCATAAAAACTGTCCTCCTTAATTGAAAATCCTTTTCAGTATATTTGCCTCTCTACCATATCTTAAACATAAAAATCAAATTAGGTCTTGCTGAAGATTCTGTACTTAGAAAAAGCTCGGCTTTAAAGATTCTTAAGACAGTTTAAAATAGCTAAAGTAGAAAAGAGGGTGACACAGAGTTTAAAAACCATCCAGTGGCTCATAAAACAATGCAAATGTAAAAACTCTTTATTAGAAATATGGAAGGAATAAAATACACATTTGGAGGATTGGTTTAATAATCTCAGAATGGCAGAGAAGTGACAAGGAAAGAGAGAGAGAGAGAAACTGGATACTTAGATAAGTGCAGACAACCCTTCGGGGGAATGGATTTTCCCTGAGCTGTTTAGCAGAAAATTGATCTTAGGAAAATGAGCGGGGTAGGAGAGTCTACACAAAGCCCCAACCAAATCCTGCAAGTGTGCCTGATTTTCTCTCAGCCTATAGATGCCTGACTCAGATAACTCATACATGGGGATCCAGGAGGTCTTGGTAGTTTCCAGTATATAACACTCTCTGTAGAAGTCTTTCTAGTCATTGTGACTTCAGCTATGCTGGCAAAATAAGGCAGGGTGGAGGAAACCTCTCTGAGTCCTAGCTTTCATCTCTGTGTCTTTTTATTTAGGATTTGTAAAGCCTAGTATTTGTAAGCAAGTCTAATTCTTTTACTTTTCTCTGCGAGATTGTTCAGACGGTCATGAAGATGCTACCTATAATAAAAAAAATCCAAATCCGCAGAATCCACAGAACTTTACAAAATCAATTAAGAACATGATTTTTAAATTATGTGTGTATATAAATATACAGCATTAATTTAACTTTGCAGTTTGTACAGTGTAAAATAATTTATTCATGTTTAAGCTCCATCCTGAGTAAATTTCCTGTTACTACAAGTAATTGCTGCGGGATATGTAAGAGTTGAAGCACTTGTACCAGTTTAATTTACTGTGTCTTGTTTTGGGAATATTAGACCATGAATTTCCATTTCCAGTTTGACAAGATACAGCCTTTTAACAGTTATTTAAATTTTTATTATTCCAGGCTCCCTTTTATAGCATAATGTTTTAGAGATATTAATCAGGAAAACAGTATTCACCAAGGCAAGTTTAGGAATTTGAGTGTTGCTGGCGGCAGCCCTTACCGAGGATCGTTTGCTCTGGCTTCTGGCCCCTGTGTCATGTGATCCCTTGGAGCTCTGCACCTATCTGGATTGTTTTTTGCTTCCAGCTCTTTACTGTCTATTTTTACTTCTTATTGTAGATTCTGATTTACATAACAAAGTATCAAGCATGAGTCACAGTTACCATTTGGGTTTTTTTTTTTTCTTACTTCCAGTTATATTCATATTATGCTTACATTTTACACATCTTTCAAAGTCAGACCCTCTGGGTAGGAGTATTAGTAGCCTTCATCTTTTCTTAATAAGTAGAAGAAAATCTCTTGCAGTGAAATTCTTAAAAATAAAAATTTTAAGAATTCATTCTGATCACATTCTTCCTTGGTAATTTGTATCTATATATGTCATATCTTGATTTTTATTTTTTCTCATTCCCCTGCCCTCCCTTCAACTTCCCAACCCCCATATGCATAAGCTTTGTTTCCATTTTTTTCCTTTGTACCTTCGTTTTTTTTCTTCCCATCCTTTGCCTTCTCCTGCCTCCACCCAGTTAACGTTTCGCTTTGAACATTTTCTTCCTATTTCACAGTACCTGTCATACATTTTGGACTTTTTAAATGCTCACATTTCATTTTCATTTACACTTTTGGTTTCTCACACTAGAAAAATGATACGGTATTTACACATCTGTGTCTCATTTATTTCACTTAGGAATATGGCCTCAAGGTGCATCCATTTAGCTGTAAATGTGTCTAATTTATCATTCTTTATGACTGAGTAATACTCTATTTTATAAAAACAAAAAGCACATCTTCTTTATCCAGACTCCAGGTGATGGGCATTTTGGCTGTTTCCCTAATACAGATTGAGCTGTTACAAGCATCGGTGCACCTAAGTCTCTGTGATAAGATGCTTTAAATTCTTTCATGAATGTACTCAGCAGGGAAATAGAAGGGTGAAATGGGACCTCTAATTCTAGTTTTTGAGGAATTTCAACCCTGATTTTCACAGTGGTTGCACCAATCTACATTCCCATCAGCAGTGGAGAAGGGCTGCTTTCTTCCCACAGTCTCACCAGCATTTGTTATTGGTTGATTTCTTGATAACAGACATTCTTTCTGGAGTGAGATGGAATCTCGGTGTTGTTTTTCTCTGTGTCTCTTGACTAGTGATGTTGAACATGTTTTCATATGTTTCTTTGCTATTTCTACGTTTTCATCTAAAAAATAGTCATTCATAGGAGATGGCCACATTTGAATGGGTCTTTTAATTGGACGGTCTGATTTTTTAAGTTCTTTATATATTCTAGGTAGTAGTCCTTTGTCTCTTGCTGTACAGAAGCTTTTTAATAAGATGAGATCCCAGCTGTTGATTGTGCTAGCTCCTGGGCTGCTGAGTTCATAACATCTTTCCCTACACCTGTGCTTCCATGACTTCTACCTCACCTATCTTCCAGCAAGTTTAGTGTTTCTGTTGTAATATTTAGATCAGCTTCCACTTTGATTTCAGTTTAGTGCATGGTGAAAGATGTAGGTTGAGTTTTAACCTTTGTCAGGTTGGTATGTATTTGAATAGTGCATATATTTTTTTTCCATGCTGATCTTAAAATCAATATATTTTTATGCCTGTTACTAGATTCTGCCAGACAGTTTGCACTAATGGGTGTTATCAAACAGATGAAGTGGCATTTGCTTTTTGCTAGATAAGGTCCTCTGACTCTCATCCCTATTATTTCTAGGCTGACTCATCCTCAGAATTCTTTGCATCTCCTTGGAATAAAAACTGTTTCAAAAAATATCCCAATGCATCTTGTTCCTTCTCTGAGACTCTATTCTGTGGTCTGGGACCCCTGAAATACAGGGTACCATTCCCCAGCATTACCACGTAGGGTGTCCTTCTAAATCTCAGTTCACATTTGTTCCATAGTTTCCTCAAACTTGTTCTGTTGTTTGTCTCTTTCGGAGACCCCCTTGCACAAATGAAGTTAGCAAAACACCTTCCCCTCTTTATTAAAGTTGTATTATTAAAGTTTAGTCATGCATGGAGCCACCTACCTTTTATTTGGTCCCATTCTATATTGTCTGGTCATTCTCTAGCATATGGACACAAGTCTCCCTTGGCATGAGGGACACATCCACAGCAGCACCTAACCCATCAGCCCTGGACAGACCTAACTTCTGTGGTTTGGGTTTGATCCTAATATGCCAACCAGGGCTTCTTCTAAGAAACTTATGTTTTAATATACTGTGCTGTATAGAAAAACCAAACTTACATGGTCCTAGGGTGAGCTATTGTGTCAGGTATTTGTGATTGTGGATTTTAGCCACAAAAATATTTTTCTGAAGCATATTCATTGAAGTTTAATTGTCTTCTCATCTGAAGAATAAATTGGCCTGTGATTCTTCTCTGGCTTTTGTCCTACGGAATCCTTACTTTTTTTGAAGATTCTTTCAGGCTGCTTAGCTTGTTTAAAACCCTTTGTGTCTCAGAGACGAAGGAACTCACTGGATAGGCCAGAAACCCACGTTTGCCATTGTTAAAAAGCAAAGCAATATGTCCTGGTTGTGCCCTTTCCTCCCGTACCGGTAAAATTCTTTTCTACCTGTAATATGTCACAACATTATCACTAATATTTGTGTCATCGTTTTTCCTTTGATCTGGCAAACTCTTCTCTATAGCTCAGGAAAAGTTTGAATGCTTCCTATTAATAATCAGACATCATGATGAACTTTTCGATAACAAATGTCTCCAATTGGAACAGAAAATGTTTTACAGCAACTGTGTGCCGGGAATAGTGGGAAATAGCTGAGGTGAAGATAGACGGTCTACCCTGCGCTCTTGAGGAAACACAAGGATCTCATAGGTAACCAGGATTCAGAAGGACATGCACAAGAGTGGTAAACACATTTTTAAAATGGTGGAACTAACACCTGGGTCAAGGAAATTAAGAAAGGATCCACAGAAAAAGGTGCGATCATCATATTCTTAAACAGTGATTTCATTTGTCTTTATCATCTTCATCATAGAAAATTCGTAAAAAGTAGGTGAAATATTTAAAAATTTGTTTAACTCCCTCAAGCAGGTAGTTACTGCAAATGTTTTCATGCATTTCTTTCTTTTTATGCCTCAGTCTGTTCTCGAAAGTTTGAGCTATTACTGCCAACATTCTGTAATACCCTGTTCTTTTTACTTACTGTAAGAGTTTGCTAGAAATAGTACTAGATAATTTATGGTTCATTTTGACCTCCCTGTGGCCTTTCTAGCTGTAGTCAGAAACTGCTCAAATCTCTTACATAAACCTATGAAAGATCCTAGAACTTTGGTATTATTTATGTAGTCTCCTCTCTCAAAGGGCCAGAATTTTTCACTGAAGTAAAGCAGGAATGTGCCTGCTCCTTGAGCCAAGTTTTTCATGGTCCCTTTAGGAGGTGTTCGCATTTAAATGTTCCAACCCACTTCGGAAGACAGAGAAGCAGTTTTTCATCCATCGGCACCGTTACCTGCATCTGTGCTCCACAGAGACAGCGTGTCCCGCTGGCTTCTTATGATCAGACCTGGATTACACGTGGCCTGTAAACCTCAAGCTGTGGTCTGCAAAGTGCTCCCCTAGCATCTACTTTGTTCACACATCATTTCCTGCAGTCACGTTTAAGTCGTGCTTCCTAGAGGAAACCCACGCAGCAGCATTGTAAAGGCTGCCTGAACTCAAAGATGGAGGTCTTTTTGTGTTGGAGCACAGCACAGAACTGTAGAGCAATCGAGTGAGCAACTGATAGCATGTATCCCGAAATCCCTCTAGTTGAAAAGCGTCCTTCTCTCTTTACAGTCTAAACACTGAAACCAGTTTCTGACAGTGTTGAGAGCAGTGACCAGCTCAGCCTGCCCAGTCAGCCCGTGGGTTCTGCAGGCCCTAGGTAGACAGGATTCCTTATTCCTCACAATAGAATATTGGTTTTCCCCTTGGAAGATGGTTAGATCAGGTAATTCTGGAGTTAATTTCTAGGCTTGCTCAAACAATGACCACTTTGAAGTATCTAGACCAGTGGCACTGAGAATGTCCACTTGACCATGCATCTGTCTCTGCCATCCACATCCAGAGCAGCTTCTTGTACCCAGAATGCACCCTGATCCACTCAGCAGTAACTCCTCCTCCACTTGTACCCAGAATGCACCCTGATCCACTCAGCAGTAACTCCTCATCCTCTTGTCTTCCTGTCTCTGTATGTGTCATCCTTCCTTCAACTTTGACTTCTATTGAGAACAAAATTTTAACTTGGAAACTTAAATTTAGGTTTTTAAGAACCAGTATAAGTTGGCTGGCTAAAGATTGATTCTCACATACTCAAAACCTGACAAAGAACGATAATTCTATGTATGTTCACTTCTACTAGTATTGCTGTCATTACTGCACTGAGGTGATGTTACTTATTATCATGATCCTGTTAGGATTCAGGTTGCTGAAGAGAGTATCATTCCCACCATCACATCGTTTCTGTGGTGGCCTTTCACTCCTCTCCCCGCTTCTACTTTTACTCGTTATTTGTTCCCTTTGGCAAATCTGTTTTTGAATCGTCACGCTAAATTAGCCAGACTCCAGACTCCCTTTTCAGTAAGTTTATCAAGAGTGTGAGGGGAAAAAAAAATTGTTTGGGAAGATTGAAATATAGCTTACTCCTTGTGTTCTTTTCTAAAGTGCTCTTTGAGAACAAAGCCAGTGCATACAAACTAAAAACACTCAGTGTTTTGTATTAGCTCCCACAGGAGAATTGGACTGCTTGATGCAAGCGCCACAGCTCTGGTCAGGCTCGCTGTAAGCAGCACTTACCAGACTTGCCCTTGGGTGTCTGGTTGGCATTTTGTGCTCTGGCATCTGTGTGGGGAACATCAGAGCAACATCCCTGTGAAATAACTGTCTTTTTCCCAAGCAGAGGGGATGTTTTTACAATGCAGTTAATAAACTGTGAGACTGTCAAGATGTTTTCTCTGTCCGTTGATGAAAAGCTGAGTTTGCGAGCCACCCATAGGCAAAGGTACTTCCTTTCTTTTTTTTTTTTTTTCTTAAAGGTTTTTTTAAGACAGGGTCTTGCTTTGTAGTTCAGGCTGGTGCTGAGCTCAGCCTTCAACTCACATCACAGCAATCCTCCTGCCTCTGCCTCCCGAGTGCTAGGATTACAGGCGTGAGCCACCACGCCCAGCACTGTGGTATGTGGTACTGGTTGCTGCTGGGGTGAGTCTCCACGCCCAGTATTGTTATGTGGTTACGGGGATAGAACCCAGGCCCTTGCTCTTGCAAGACAGGCTCCGGAACCACTGAGCTATATCCCTGGCCCAGGCAAAGGTACTTTTAGTCTGAACTCTAACTTGGTCTTATATTTCCATTCTTATTTTTCTTTCTTTTGCTTTTACAGCTTGTTTTTGAATATTTTGATCTTCTAAGTTATTTTAGATCCTTTCTAAAATATTCCCCATGTCATTAGAACTTTGTTGACATCATTTTCAATACATAAATCATATCCCCTTGTGCTGGTCAGTTTCTGTTACTGAACAAAAACTGGAGGGAAAATTTCTACAAATAACTGTGTGTTTATTTTGGAAATCTCAGTCTTAGAAGTCTTAGCCTGTTGTGCCGGTTGTGCTGTTGTTTTGGGGCCTGTGGTGGGCAGTGCACCATGCCAGAGGTACATGACAGAACTGCTTGCCTCATGACTGGGACACAGGAAGAGAAAGGGGCTGGAGGCCTTTTAATCCCAGTGACCTAAGCCCTCCAGCTACAGTGAACCTCCTCATATTAACACTCCCCACTAATAGCACAAAGCTGAGGACCAAGGCTGGAGAACGTGTGGGCCTTTTGAAGGCATCCAATATCCAAATTGTGGAGCCTGTATACCATCATTTATTTGCTTATTTTTAGACATTTAAATTTGCCCTCCCCTCATACACACATATACTTTTTATTGCTATTAATGTCTGTGATACATAACTCTATAATCCTTCATTCACAGCCTCAAATATATTGTAGTTGCTAAGATTATGTTCAAATTGACTAGTTGTATTTCAGAATTTATACTGATGTCTTCCAGTGCATTGGTGCTAAGCAGCCCACTCCAAGAAGAGAAACCTTTGGTAACTTAGAGTTGCTGGAATGTAATGCACCTGTCCAGGGTGACATTGGAGAGTCCATGCACTGGGGAACTTGCTGAAGGATTTGGTTTATGATACATACACAGCACACTGGCAGCAGTGTGGCTAGGTGAGTTGTGGCTGGACTCCATTAAGAAACTATCACACAGGGCCGGGGAGTTAGCTCAGTGGTTCCGGCGCCTGTCTTGCAAGCGCAAGGGCCCGGGTTCGATTCCCCGGTAACCACATAACAATACTGGGTGTGGAGACTCAACCCTGCAGCAACCAGTACCACATACCACAGTGCCGGGCGTGGTGGCTCACGCCTGTAATCCCAGCACTCGGGAGGCAGAGGCAGGAGGATTGTGATGTGAGTTTGAGGCTGATCTTGGGGCCAGCCTGAACCACAAAAGCGAGACCCTGTCTCAAAAAACCTAAAAAAAAAAAAGAAACTATCACACAGTCTCGGTAAGATACAGTGGAGGCTTGTATTTGAGTCTTAGCACAAGGGTGTGAAAAAGGGGATTCTAGAGAATCCCAGGGATAAACTCTTAACAGAGAATGGTTGACTATTGCTTAGGTTGGTGATTGATGGCTACATCTATATTTATTTGCACTTAAAATGTAGTCATATCTTTTCACTGATTCTAAATAGAAAATAAAAATTCAGCAGCTTCCACACTGTCATCAAATAAGGAACAGATTTAAGCACTGAAACAGATTTTATCATGCAACATGCACACAAAAACATACACACCTTGGCCAGCTTTAGCTCATCTTTAATCCTTTCTCTGGAGAGTTTACACCCTAACCCACTCCCACACCTGGATTATGTAGGTAGAACAAATTCCATTTTGGATAGATAGTTGTTTGAGTCTATATATAAATGTTCCTCTTCTTTGTTAGAAATCTGGCTACATCTCAGTATCACTTCCAGAATTCCTTTCTGTAATTGAGGATGTAAAATACATCATATACTATTTCCCTTTCAACTTGAAATGTAAGGTAGTTATCAGAATATGACAAGCAGTGTAATTGTTAAAAGAGATGACAGAGATTTCAGTATAATGATACTGCAGACAAAAACAGAATAAATCGGTTTATAAGTGCAATATAAAGTAGTAATGAAAGGACAAAGGAAGCTTATATAAATCCTACACTGGGTTAGAAGGTACCCTAGCTGGGGCCAGGGATTTAGCTCACTGGTTCCGGCACCTGTCTTGCAAGCACAAGGACCCGGATTCGATCCCCGGTAACCACATACAACACTGGGCGTGGAGACTCACCCCAGCAGCAATCAGCACCACATACCACAGGGCCGGGCGTGGTGGCTCACGCCTGTAATCCCAGCACTCAGGAGGCAGAGGCAGGAAAATTGCTGTGATGTGAGTTTGAGGCTGAGCTAAGCCAGCCTGAACTACAAACCAAGACCCTGTCTCAAAAAAAAAAAAAAAGAAAGAAAAAGAAAAGAAAAGAAGGTACCCTAGCTTGCAAAGGAATTTCTAGTAACATTTCCATGGCTGAGGCAGATACAATCTAAAAGGAGTATCAGACTGGAGACTTGGAAAGAAATTGTTGAGGGCTGGAGAAAAGTCTGAGCCTAAATTTGGTGGTCTTGTTTCAATGACTTAATTCTTTGAAGGTCGTTACGTATGTACCACGTGTCTATAAATGACAGGATGCTCATAAATGAGCCCTGTCCACCCAAGCAGTCAGCCGCTTTCCAATCTCATTTGACTGATACATATATTTTAACATGGATCTGTTTATTAATTAACCCCCCAAATACTCTGTTCCATTAATTCCTTTGTTCACAGCCAGGTAGCTCTTCTCCCAGAGATGCAGTTTGGGGAGATACAGTGTCAAATACACGGGCACAGCAGAATGATACATATGTTGATGGCTTGCCTGCCCAAGACCCCATCTTCTCAAAATCTGGTTAATAATATTCACAGTGCCTCCATCAAACTTCCTCACAGCCAGACTTCAAAATCTGGTTAATAATATTCACAGTGCCTCCATCAAACTTCCTCACAGCCAGACTTGTGTCCTACAGGGCCCCTTGTAGGCTTTTTCTTCAGTGTGTCCGAGTTTCCCCGACCTCACTAGAAGCTTCCAACCAGGCCTGTCTGGACCGTTGGTAGCCTCCCTCCCCTGCCCTTCCCAGAACTTCTCAGTGCCTTTCATGTTATGAATCCATATGAAACCCACAGGCAAAATTGAAAGTTGATATCCATTTTTGATCTTCCCTTTTTAGGAGAAGAGACCTCTCATTCATGGTATCTACAAGGCCCAACTTAGTAGTAGTAATATACAGCATAACTGAAAAACTACTAACCAATAGAAACACAAACATCATTTAACTATTTGAAACCTCAGAGAATTACAAGTTTTACTGAAATCAATAAAAGTAGACACTAGCCCCTTAAGATTTTTAACCCCAGGGCCTAGTCTGATCCTAGATGAGTCAAACAAAATGAATGTCTGTGCAGACAGAAAATACCAAGGTCTTTTTAAGTAAAAGAATTTTATGAAGTACTGTAATGTGATCAGGATTCTGATTACAAGTCCTGTAGCTTGTGAGATAGAAAACAAAGGAGTATTTTCTAGCCATGCAGAAATGGCCTGTCCTCATTTACCCTGCCAGGCCTGTTATATATGCCTGATTAGAAACAGATTTTTCCAAGTTCCTCTTTCTGAAAAGAAAGATGATTATGGTCTGTATTCATCAGATTTGGCCTACTCTGTATGCCCAGGTTATGCAAATTAGATTATCCAGCATTCTATTTATGCTTACTTGGGTAATGTGGAGAGTTTTTAAAAATAACTTTCGAGGTCCTACTGCTGTGAAAACTCTGAAAATAGAGAAAATACAAAGTAAACAAAAAGCCCCATGACCTAGATGCAATTATTATTGGTTTATTTAATTTTTATAATGCATGTATATTAGTGATTTATGTCTTGGAATAGTTTTTATTCTATTTCCTTGGTTAACATTAAAAAGTTAACATCTTCCTATAGTGTAAAAATTTACAAACAATTTAGCGGTGCATAATGATTCAATTTCTTGTTAGTAAGCCTTTAAATTGCCACTAGTTGTTCCGATTATAAAGTCATGACTTTAATAGTTTAGGGAGCCATTTCCCCCTACTTATCCCTTAAGGTATATTCTTAAAAATGAACTTAAGAGGTCAAAATGATTTGAAAGAAACTCGAGAAGTTTTGTGCAGTTGGAGTAGAAGGACGTAACAACAGACACCTCACTGGCAGGAGGGAAATGTTGATTTTCATCTACATTTTTAAGCACCTTCCTCATGAGAGCCAGATATGAAGGTAGTTTTAATTGCTGTCCTGTATCTTTCTTTTCTCTGGGGACTGACCCAAATTCTTTATGTATGACTTTATATTTTATTTAATGTAAATTAGCATAGATTAGAAGAGGCTTCCTAATTTCAGGTATGTTGAAATAGAGGTGATATGCTCTAGTACTGATAAAATAGGGTGCAAATCTTTAAGTAACTTTTAACATTTTATGCTCACTTTTTGGTAAACAATGTATTCTCTCTCTTTAAATTTTTTTTTTTTTTGAGAGTTTAGCTGTTATGAGTTATGGAACTATAAGCACAGTTATACATGTCTTTAACTCTTGGAGGAAGAGACCTAGAAAGGGAATACTTGGCCCCATAGGGCTTTATTTTTAAGTTTTTGAAGAATCCCCATACTGCTTTCCACCATAGTTGGGTCAGTTTACAGCCCTATCAGTAACGGAAGATGGTTTCCTTTCTCTCTGCAGCTTTGCTAGGACTAGTTCCTGGCTGATTTCTTTTCTTTTTTTTTTTTTTTTAGGTTTTTTGAGACAGGGTCTCGCTTTGTGGTTCAGGCTGGCCCTGAGCTCAGCCTCAAACTCACATCACAATCCTCCTGCCTCTGCCTCCCGAGTGCTGGGATTACAGGCATGAGCCTCCACGCCCGGCACTGTGGTATGTGGTACTGGTTGCTGCTGGATGTGAGTCTCCACACCCAGTATTGTTATGTGGTTACCAGGGAATCGAACCCAGGTCCTTGAGCTTGCAAGACAGGCGCCGGAACCACTGAGCTAACTCCCTGGCCCCCTAGCTGATTTCTTGATGAGTGCAGTTCTTCCTATAGTAAGATACAATCTCCGTGTGATTTTAATTTGCATTTCTCTAATGGTCAGTGATGTTAAACATTTTTTTTGTGTATTTTTTTTGGTCATTTTTACTTGTTCTGAGAAATGTCTATTCATTTCAGTTGCTCATTTTTTGATTGGGTCTTATTTTGAGGGATGGTCTATAAGTTCTTAATATATTCTGGATATTATGCCTTTGTGGAGTGGCTGGCAAAAAAAATTACCCATTTTATAGGTTGTCTCTTCACTTTTGTTTTCTTTGGTGTGCAAAAGCTTTGAAGTTAGATATGATCCATCTGTTCAGTCTCGTGTTGATTTTTGTTCAGGTGGAGTTTTGTCACAACGTTACCTGGTTTTGGCCTTTTTGTCAAGGATCAGGTGACTGACTATGTCTGTAATTGTTTCCTGCATTGTCTACTCTGTTCCAGCAACCCGTATAGGTCCATCTTTGTTTTATTTTTTATCACTGTAGCTTTGTAACATAAGTTGAAATCCAGGATTGTGATATATCCTGCTTTGCTCTTGATTATCTAGGAGTGCTTTGATTATTGTAAGTCTCTTGTGGTTTCATATAAATTTTAGAATTGTTTTTCTCTGGTTCTGTCAGGAATGAAGAAAGCTGTTGGGATTTTTATTAGAGCTTCATTTAAAATATATAAAAGTTGGCAATTGTGACAATACTGGTTTTTCCTATATAGGTAGAGGGAATATTTTCCATTTTCTGATGTCCTCTTCTATCTAATTTTTCAGAGCACTGTACTATAGTTTGTTTTTTTTGTTGTTGTTGTTTTTTTTTTTGGTTGGTTTAGTTTTTTTGAGACAGCATCTCTGTTTGTAGTTCAGGCAGGTCTTGAACTCACAGCAATCCTCCTGTCTCTGCTTCCTGAGTGCTGGGATTACAACTGTGAGACAACATAAGTGGCACTGTGGTATGTGGTACTGATTGCTGTTGGGCATGAGTCATCATGCCCGGCATTATTGTATGTAGTGACCAGGATAGAACTCAGGACCTTGTTCTTACAAGGCAGGTTCCAGAACTACTGAGCTAAATCCCAGCCCTGTACTGTAGTTTTTATTAAGGAGATTTTTCACTTCTTGGTTAGGTTGATTGCTAAGTATTTAATTTTTCTTGAAGCTACTGTGAGTGGTATTGGTTTCCTAATTTCTCAGTGGATTCATTATCAATTTAGAGGAATCCTATTGGTTTTCATGTGCTGATTTTGTTTCAAGCTAGCTACCTTGATGAATTTATAACTTTCATTGTACCTTTGTGGTATATTGCTTCAGTGGGATACATGGCAATAAAAATTTTTAAGGTACATCATGACACAAATTTATGAGAAAAATATTGTCTTGAGCTGAAGGACCAAGTGGTCAGGGAATACAAACTTTATGATTCTATTCCTAGGATATTCAGTAACAAGCAAAACAAAGTTATCATGACAGAGGTCAAAATGATGGTTCCATGACAGGGAAGGAGCGGGAGAGAACTTGCTGAGGTGCTAAGGCACACGGTACGTAACAGAATGGTGCCTATGCCTGTGGTAAGATGTCATCAACCTTGCCGAGGATGTATGCATCCAGTTGTATTTTACCGCTTCATTTAAAGTAATGAAAATAACTTTAAAGCACTAAAGCTATTTCCTAGAATTAAATAAATAGTAGTTCACTTTCCAGTAATCAAAATTGAAGTTCAAAGGTGCTGATGCTGTTTTCTAATCATTTTTCTTTGTTGGTATGTGTTTGCTGTACACACACATTATATTCGCCATGGGAAGTTGGTACGTGTACATCACACATCTTCATTCTGTTTATATTCCCTCTTCCCCTTCTCTGTGTCTTGGACTACTTCCTTTTTTTTTTTTTTTTTGAGACCGGGTCTCACTTTGTGGTTCAGGCTGGCCCTGAGCTCAGTCTCAAACTCACATGACAGCAATCCTCCTGCCTCTGCCTCCCGAGTGCTGGGATGACAGGCGTGAGCCACCACGCCCGGCACTGTGGTATATGGTACACTGGTTGCTGCTGGGTGTGAGTCTCCACACCCAGTATTGTATGTGGTTACTGGGGATCGAACCTGGCCCCTTGTGCTTGCAAGACAGGTGCCGGAACCACTGAGCTAAATCCCCGGCCCTGACTTCCATTTTTGTACATGTTTGTGATACACATACACAACACATCCCAATTCCTTTTCAAAAATCCTTTTCCTCAACCTTCGTCTTTTGGTCTCCTTCCCACCTGCGAAAAAGGTCTATCTTGCTACTTCCTGTTATTTCTGTTTTGTTTCTATTTTGGGTTTCTCGTAGGAGAGAGACCATATGATGTTTGACCTTGTGTGTCTGGTTTATTTCTTTTACCCTACGCTCTCCAAGTGCATCGACTCTCCTCCCAATGACTTAAGTTTTTCCTTCTTTATGGGAGAAGAGTGTTTCCTTGTGTATAAATGCCACACTTTATCGGTTCACCTGTTTTTAATAACTTTTCTTTGATTCACTGCCTCCATAAATTACCAATGACTAGATATCACGAAGGAGAATGAAAGAAAGTAGCAGTGCTTGTCGATCGTGTCATAGATCATTTCTGTTGTGTGGGCAGTGGAGCCAGTGCCGCCTTAGGACAGAAGTTGTGCTCTGCAATAAACTTGGTAAACATGGCTTTCTGACTTCACATGTCTAGTCCCCAGTTAGCTTAATCAGCTGGACACACAGGACAATGCCAGCCAGCTTTGCTGCCCCAGCCAAACAGTATAATTATAGCAGGGTTGAATTTTGAGCACCGAGCCTGCCTCCATCAGCATCCCAAGGAGCCAGAAATGCTGTACAGTGAGGGTCCTGAAATCATGTGTAATTTGTACCTCATATCTGCCTGTGGTAGATCACAGGACCCAAAGCCGTCCCAGGTTTCCTGTCTCCTGAGCAGGTGCTCTTTCTCCGGTCCCACTGTGGATGTGGTCGTGACACCTTCACCCAGCTGATCCTACTCTGGGCAGGAACTCTGCCAATCTGTCATCTCTAGGAATATGACTTTGGCTAAATAACTAAGCCACATGTCTAAGAACCCCAAGGAAACCCAGTGTAGCCAGCTTCTTTCTCTTTCCTCTTCCTACTGCCCCACCTCCTCCGTTTCTGCTCCATCAGCTGGAATAGCTATCAGATGAGTTTGCCAAACACAGGAATGACATGCATAGCTGCTAGAATATTGTTACAACTGGTTGTGGAGCTGGTTGCCAGCTTGTTTATTCCCTTTGCTCTTCCAAGGTTTCTATATAACCTAAATATGGAAATTGGAGAAATGGAGGTTCTGCTAATTGTTCAGACCATTTCTGATCAAGCTGATGGATACTCTCCTTAGGAGAAAGAAGGATGGACTCATATTGGAGGAAACAGTGGGATGATGAGCCGATCACCCTGAGGAATGAGGAGAAGTTTGAATCCATGATTATTTGCCTCTTTGCTACACAGACTTGGGCCCATGTTTTTCTACTTAACTTTCTGTCTTATGTTTAAAATAGCCGACACTCTGACTCACCTGAGGTTCCCACAAATATGATGGTACTGCTGCTTGACCTTGACTCATGTAAACTCGTTCAGGGAGTTCTTTCCTCTAGCCTCCAGATTTTCCTCACTACTCCTTTCTCTCAATTCCATGACATTTGACTTATTTCTGTTAATAACTGTCATTCTGCATGTTGTATCTCCATCACTTAAAATAGTCAATATCATTCTAAAGCTACTTAACACTTACCAAGTAATCACCTTGCAAACAACTTTACAAAAAAGTAAAATCACTTTACAACCACTCCTTCAGGTAGTTTATTAGTCAAGACAGGCCAGGCAGGCCTTGCTTCAGTAACAAAACACCAACTCTCAGTGGCCCAGCACAACGAAGATGCCTTCCTAGTGTCCAGTGTCCATTGTGTAGTGATAGGAGTTGGCTCATGGCAGTCACACTAACAAAGCATCCACCATCTGCCACAGCCTAAGGTGGTCTATTATTACTCTTTATAGCTTCTTGGCTAGGAGTCATGTGATCATGGCCACCACCAGGAGAGCCTGTAATCTTCTGCAGCTCTCAAAAGAGGAAGAGCTGGCATTTAGAGGATCCGTCCATTCATCTGAGGCAAGTTGATTGCCTCACATAAAGTGTAGCTATTACATTGATCTAATAAATGAGAAACTAAGGCTCGGGCATGTTAAATACTTGAAGCAGGAGGAAAAAAACACATTGGGAACAATTACGATGTGACTGCCTCTAACTCCTGCTGTAAGAACCCATGACCATTAACTATACTGGGCAGAGGCTGCAGTAGTGAGTAATATTACTGAGTTTTAAACAGGGTTTGGACTTGGTTTGTGCCCTAGCTCTACATCGTTCCAGCTCTTTGTCTAATTTAATGAGCATCCGCTTCCTCTGTATTTTTAACCTGAAACTACAGTTGTGAACTAAGTATATATGTTTCCTATCTAGTACATCATAGAGAAGCCTTGAAAGGTAGATGTTGATACTAGTGTCTATTCATTCAAAACTGCCCCCTTCATTAATAACTCTGCAAATAAGATTCAGAAGCTCTAAGAAATCTCTCAGCTACCGATGGAAGCACCTTTTTCAGATAATTGATGTTACCTGGGAATATGGGCTTCTTAGGTGTCTGACTGACTCCTGGTCTTTAATAAGCATTTCACTAAGAAGAATGAAACTGCTTCCTTGGTGCCAAAACCCACAGAATCCTAATCACAATTACAGGGTGGAGGGTGGAACAAGCCTATAAAACTATTGAACAGGTTGGCAAGGGCAGAAAGCTCCCCTTCCTCCTCCAGAAAAATCATTTAATTTTTGAAAGAAGCACATACACATAGGTGAACAACACAAAACAGGAGTCAACAGATGTAGAAATTTCATTAACTTGGTTTGTGATTACTGCCAAAAAAAAAAAAATGAGCACTTTTCACATTATCTCAGCACTGTCAGCAGTTGTCTGTGTTCTTCCTTGTCAGGTGTATAAAGAACTTTCTAGAATGTTTCCTTCCTTTGGTGAGTAAGAAGAGCAATTTTGATCAGTCATCAGTTGGATTTTCAATTTGTTGGGACTATTAAAAGAAGTAAGACTACATTGTCCTCTTGTTCCTCTACCCATCCTTTCTTGTGCAGCATTTGTTAAAATATGGGAAGGGGCAGTGCTTACTTATGAATCATAGAAGAAAGATGAGTTGAGGCTTACTGTGCCTTAGAGATACCTACTAAATTGTTCCTGTATTTCTCTGAACCCCAGATTCTTTCCCTTTTACTGTATTTGTTTATAACTTTTCTAAGGAGGAAGGAAAAATTACATTATATTCCAATTAAAAGAATATAGTTATGTTTGATGGTTTACATAATAAATATGGCACTAGAAGTAAACGTGAGTGTCACTAATCATGATATATCTTCCTGTGTGTTATTTCAGCACTTTTTTATTCTTGGTTTTCTTTTTAAAATTTGTGGTTGCTGGCTTTGTACATTACGTGTGTTATACTAAAGGGCAGTAACCACATATTATCTAAAATAAAGACGTGATGCTGTGGCATTATATTTTAAATTTTGTGGGCCCTGTCCCTCTCATGCAAACATTGTTGGCACCCCAGACTCACGCACTTGCAACCCCACACCTATAAGATAAAATCACATTTGGGCGGGGAATTTAGCTCAGTGGTTCTGGCACCTGTCTTGCAAGTGCAGGAACCCAGATTCGATCCTTGGTAACCACATACAACAATACTGGGCATGGAGACTCACTCCCATCAGCAATTAGTACCACATACCACAGTGCCGGGTGTGGTGGCTCACGCCTGTAATCCCAGCACTCGGGAGGCAGAAGCAGGGGGAGTGCTGTAAATTTGAGGCTGAGCTCAGGGACAGCCTGAACTACAAAGTGAGACCCTGTCTCAAACAAAAGATCACATTTGAGAGCTAAGATAACTTGCCAAAGGCTGAAAAGTCAGAACACAATGGACCCAGGAGAATGGGCTTTCAGTGTCCTCCCATTTAGATAACAAAGACCTGCTGGTACCACCCGTGGAGAGACCTGGTCTTGTCCATCATTACACCGGCTCCGAGCACAGAACAGAATGGAACTAGGGAGTGATGTAACCAGTGCTCTATTTCTGGAGAATAAATCTGGTGACAGCGAGTGGGATGCAGAGAACAGGAAGGGCCTGGCAGCATGGAGAGCACTTTAGATGCAGTAACACAGAGAGAAAGACGAGATGAACCAGAGAGCTGTGCTGACAAAAGCAGGGAGGTGACAGAGACTTAGCAAAGTGAGTGAGAGTGCTGGTCCTGTGAAGGCCGGAAGCTGGGCTCAGCCCCAGATAAACCACTATGCACTCGAGCAGCAAGTATTCTCTGAGCTTCCACTGTATGCCAGGAACTACTGCAAATGACAGAGATGTGATTGAATCGAAGAGGTGAAGGTTTTGGTGCTATGGCCTCTGAGGGAAGGAACCAAGACACTATAATACTGATCCCTGCTGTCAAGCACAATTCTGGACATACATTACTCATGGAAGGAAGGTAGGTAGATGGTATATACCTTCCAAGCACTAAATCTGCAGCCTAACTGAGCCACCGCCTGAAAACACAATAGTCTGTCCTAGATGCTATTCTCCTCGTTTTAATCCCATTAGTAGCACTTAAGTTCTTCTGAATTTCAGGATTAAAGGTGGCATTTTCTGAGATCTTCCCTGATTGGGAACATGTGCACTCAAAGCCAATGAGATTTTTTTTCCAGAACCATTAAAACAAAAGAAGTTGAATGTGGAAGAGAGTGGGGCAGAAGTATTCAGGAACAAGTGCCCCACCGAGGGGCACCAGGCATGGGTGGAATGTTCTAAGACCTCCTAGAACAACATAAGCACTTTCTCTTTCTCTTTGCTTCAGACAGAATTCTGAGTGCCTCTCTGCATGATAGGAGTCATATACGAAGTCAAGCTTCTGACTCCCATGCTTCTGGGTATCGGAGTGGGCTTCTGCAAGCCAAGTTGAGAGAAAGTTCTGCCAGACGGAGGCTGTAACAACAAGCACCCAAGACCAGCCATGCACTTGCACAGGCAGTAAAGGTTACCTAGTGTCTGCTCCCTGCCCTGCCTTCCGGTTGACAGCCAGCAACTAGAGCCATTTAAAGTCATCTGTGTTACTGAACTCTTCCTGGAGCTCTGTGGCCTTTTCATGTTGGACACTCAACATTAATGGGAAGCAGCAGCCTTTACTTGCAGCTGTCTTCTGATTATGGAAAAAGAAATGTTGGGTCTTTTTTCACAGTAGCCTTCCCACAAGTCATCCCACGAGGTCTGCACATATTTCACCACTTGCATTCTCGTTGTTGAATATTCTTGCTACAGAGAAAAAGAACGATCTGTTTTTACCTTCTGAACCTTTTCTGAACTTGACAGAGTTGTTCGCAGATTCTATAGGACAATGCTGGGATGCAGAAAGATTTCAGGTCATCCCCGCAGGGACCCCAGGAAGCTCTCTGGCCCAGGATTGAGGTGGTTTAAGTCTTGGCCCCAAGCCAAGAAATTGGGTGACCTTGGGCAGGCCACCAGGCTGTCGTGGACTAGGTAGTCTCTGGGTTACCAGCGCTCTAAGATATGTGGTTCTCATTGCAGGCATCTTTTCCACAAGTCCTGTGTTGATCCCTGGCTTCTAGATCATCGTACCTGTCCCATGTGCAAGATGAACATTCTTAAAGCCCTAGGGATCCCGGTAAGCACAGCACAGCCTACAGCATCATGTCTGTCTTCCTGAATTTCCCCCAAAGCAGGGAGAAAACCTCTTACCTGGATTTTGTGTTCCCTCAATCACATGACAGCAGCATCAGCTGACCAGCTCACAAGAGCATTCCATGCTGGGAAATCTTTCTCCTCTCCCTTTTCTCACTCTGAGGACATCACAGCCTTCCCTGTGCCCACTGCATTTGTCTGTGAGTGAAGATGCCTCTTGGACAGGTCATAGGCAGTTCTCTGGGTGCCAGGTGGGACCGGCCTGTCGTACATCGGCTACTTCTATAGCCGCCACCCCTGCTCAGTGTGAAAGCTCCGAATGCCACACTTAGCGGGCACCAATTTTGAGAAAGTGTGGCTGGCAGTGGGGCAGAGGGAAGCGGCTGGGAACCAGGCCTAAGTGCCTACCTAACTTAGACCACTGTAGAAACGCGGAGAGCCCGAGCCATGTATTCTAACACTGCCACCGAGCTGCTTCCCAGTCATGCTCCTTCTGAGGTGGAGCCCCTCCCCCAGGGCAGGGGATGTGCCCACTGGCTGGATGCACCAGGTAAAGGCTTTCCTGGACTGGATCCAGTGACCCCCAAGTGCAGGCTGGTGAAACACAAGCTGCTGTGTGCTGTCCCCACAAGCAGCTGAGGGCAGGAAGCAAGCCAGGCTGCCAAAGCCATGAGCTACAGGGAAAGAAGTGAGAGAAATGCAAGGCCTGTCTCAAAGCAGCCTCCCTCCCACTGCCCAGCCCCACTTTGCTACATCCTGCCTAGTGTCACGCCTCTGCTGATGGCAGAGAATGCCAATGGTCCCATGGTGTCACTGAGGAGGGAAGAATCAGATCACACGTCAAAGTTGTCTTTAAAGCCAAAGGGCTGATTGGAAATGTCAGGGAGACGCATTGGAGAGGACACACCAAGGATGTTCACTGACTGAATTTTCTGCCCTGTGACAGCTGTCTTCGTGCCAGCTGCACGCCAATTTACATGGCTGGTAATACCAGCTCCAAATGCATTTGTGTGATGCCTGCAGCTCTGAGCTACATTTTGAAGACAGTGCATTAGATTTTCAGCTCAGGGTTGTGAATGTGTAGTACACTCATGGTACAAAATCAATCACAGTGAACATGGAATATTGTTAAGAACCAAGCATCTCAAGCCAGATCCTGGTAAACTTTCAAAATCAGACTCGGTTTTTGCACTTTGCATACTTTGGGCTCTTGCTGATTCTTCTACAGGAGGGAGAGGTATGTGTATGTGTTGTGTGTGCATGCGTATGTGTGGTTTGGGTCTCTAAGATCTTTAAAATCTTCATAATGATAGGGAGACAGTTGGTTATTTGACCTAGTGTCTACTGTTCAAGATGTTTTCAAAGATCCTAAGTGTCAAAGATCCTAACAGTCTCACTGTTCTTTGTTTGGACAATAAAACCAAACAACCCTCTGTAATTAATATCGTACTACAGAGTATTTGACTCCAGACTTTGCCTGTGAAAGTGTAATTTCCCCAGAAGCTGTTTATAAATGTTTTAAATATTGCTAATTATTGCTAAAATAGAATTAATTGGTTAACCTTTTGGTTAATTCCCAAATTTAGTAGTATTTTAATTTTTGGCAGTTGGATATTCTGGCTAGAGTTTGAAGCCTATCAAGTCCGAGTAGGATTTTGTTTAGCATGCTTTCCCGCAGGAAAATAAATATTGGTAGCAGCTAGTGGATTTTGCCAAGGATTTTTAAAGGCCAACCTGACAAGAACATGACACACCCCCAGCTTGGCCCGCAGAACAGAATGTCCTCCGTGAAGAACAGGGCTGCTTCTCAGTTCCCCAAGGCATATGGTTCTCTCACTGCACCCTGGGGTTCTTCGGTTTTTATTCCAGAAGATGACAGAGTCAGAATCTGAGAGGAATTGTGGGTGTCGTTCTCTTCTGTCCTTCCGCCATTGGAGAGCACTGCGCCTACACTACTCCAGTGAAATGATTCCCGTTCCAATCTTCACAGTTCTTATATCACTGGAAAAATTCTCCACCCTCTAAATTAGAAACACCATATATTCACTAAGGCCCTTTGGATGCTGCTCAAAGTGATTGTGGTATGACTTTCTTATATTCTTTGGATACCATATCTTATGTCAGGAAAACTGAAAAGAGCCTGCCACTGATTGTTTTATTTTTCCCCTTTATTGATTATTGGTACATTTTAGTTATAAATTATCATTCGAGATTTTGCACCTGTACATGATGTATCTCGATTCTCATTTTTTCCTATTCTTCTGCCCTCCCTACAACCCTTACCTCCCATATGCATAAGCTTTGTTTCCATTTTTTGCTTTTATCATCAGATTTTTTCTTTCCCCTGCCCCATCATTTCACCTTTCCCTTTGAACATTTTCTATCTCACAATATCTGTCATGTATTCTACACCTCATTTACACGTTCAGCTTTGCATACTAGAGAAAGGATACAATGTGATTTTCTGTTTTCGACTGAGTGGCTGTGGCCTGTATATGTCTGTGTTGAAAGAGTTAGGGACATTTTCATTTAGTGAGTGATTTGTCTACAGTTAGTTAAAAAATTGGAGCATTTCTCACCGAGTATGAAATACCCTTAACAATGGATATCTCTTCCCATTTTATTTTACCAAGAGAACTACAATACTGAACTGAACAGGAGGAAGCTCTTTCCTCTTTGTCTGTCTTACAGCACTTCCTCTTTCTCCCGTCTGATCAACTCTGGGTCTGTCTTTGTAGAACAGCACAGTTTTAATAACTCCTCTAGGGCTCCACAGAATGAGTGTTTCCCAGAATCCACCTTCTCCCACAGTGATGAATATTATTCTGACATGAACTGGATAGTGATTATTATTGTGTAGCTGCTACATTCACAAATCCTAACTAGCAGTGGTTGCTGTATTTGGGGAGTTTCCCCACATTAAACTTAAATACATGCACGTTGCTTATTTGCAGATAGCATCTGACATCCTTTTGTAACATCATGATTGTGACTTTTCTCAGAGGTTTATAAATTTGGTTTCTTTTCAAATTAGTCTGTTTGATGCACCAGATAAAGGATATAAACCGAGAGGCTCTAGAAGGTTGATCTATTAAATACTATACTGAAGCCAAATTCTTCATGCTCATAAGTCCCACTGAGCTAATTATCTCTTTTCTTCCTCTCTCTCCTGTTAAGGATACAGCACTGTTCTCATTGCTGCTCAGCCTGTTGGCTAAGATCAAGTGTAGGATGTAACACTCTTCTTACTGGCCCACAGACTAAGAGCAAAGCAACACAGTGCCTCAAAGTTAAATACATAAAATGGAAACCACTAGAATCAGCCTCTTTAAAAATATCAGTTGTCATTGCACATGATCGCATTGTGCGGTGGATGGTTGAAAGACCAACCATCTCTGCTTGGCTTTGTGGTGCAATTGTTTTACCCCTGATATCTGACACATGACTACTTTTGCTTAAAAAAAATTAGAATATCTTACTAAGATACTGATATGCCTAGGTTTTCAGAGTAGAATTGTGAGACTTGGATGGAATGTTCGGCATTACTGAGCATCTGTAAGTGTCGCTATGTGGAGGCTCAGAATTCAAGACCAGTAGAAAGTGGTTGTGTGTCTCTATACTTTGTACAGACCATTGGGAAGTGACCAACACTAACAAGTGATCCCGGAGTGGAGAAGTCCTAGAGAAAGTACTGTGGGGTCTAAGGCGAGTAACTGGAAGAGGACACCCTTTAGAAAAAGTGGCCTTGGCCTGACAAATGAATGGGATTAAGAATGCAGCAGGGGTCAGTTTGAGGTCTTGGGATGGGAGGAGGAGGGTGATTGGGCAAAAGTCATCCTGTGTAGGGGGACAGTTTAGGCAGAACACTGAAACAGGAGAGTAGAGGTGACAGCAGAAAAATAGGCTGGACCAGACAGCAGAGTATGTTTCACTGTGCTAAAATGACTGTGGTTTGTTTTTATGGAGAAGAGAAAAATCATACCTGTGTTTTCTTTAAAAAACAATAGTGAGTGGAGATGGAAATCAAGTAGAGAAAAGCTGAAAAAAACAGGCTAATACTAAGAAAATGTTCATAACTCTCTCTGCATGTGTCCAATATAACAATAAATATAATGTATCGGTTCTGTATATTGACTTTTGGCAAATTGAGTTTTAATAAATTTGCTCCTCTGTCTCTACTGCAAGTGAGCCAAGGGGGAGGAGGGAAGAAAGAATGAGCTGTCTTTGAGAAGTCCGGGGAACAATAGACACTCCCAGCTGGCTGCTGGAAGCACAGGGTTGGCTCCCAAGAGACTCAGGGCAAAAACAGCATGAGTCTAGCAGTTTGGATCTCCTTTCTGTGTACCCGAGGAGTCCGTAAGTTTCTCTTTTAATGAACCTTAAATACCACATTTCCACTGTGACACTAACTTGGTAGCAAGCCAATCTTTCACTTGCTCCAGGTTGAGAATGAGAAAACACATCATGGTCCTCCTCCAGGACAAAGTTGAAGTTCACAACTGAAAGTAAATTTGAGTTTGTACAACAGAACTAAGATGAAAGAGTGAAACTCCAAAGAGTAGGATTTTCCCACTAGTACAGGAAGAAGCCAACACTGCCAGCCAGTGCCAACTGCTTTGCAGGGCAGAAAGCTTTGTGGCTGTGCTGGTCATGGGGAGAGAGGCCCAGTAATGACTGGGCCATCAAATGGGGGCTGGCTGCTTGGGTATAGATGCTGAAATTGTAAAAAGATTTGACTCCTGTGGCCAGGGAGTTAGCTCAGTGGTTCCAGCGCCTGTCTTGCAAGCGCAAGGGCCTGAGTTCAATTCCCCGGTAACCACATAACAATACTGGGTGTGGAGACCCACACCCAGCAGCAACCAGTACCACATACCACAGTGCCGGCGTGATGGCTCACGCCTGTCATCCCAGCACTCGAGAGGCAGAGGCAGGAGGATTGTGATGTGAGTTTGAGGCTGAGCTCAGGGCCAGCCTAAACCACAAAAGCGAGACCCTGTCAACAAAAAAAAAAAAAAAAAAAAAAAAAAAAACCTAAAAAAAAAAAAAAAGATTTGACTCCTGTATGGTCTATGCCAGGTCAAATACAGAGGGATATTTTTTGTAGCTGGTTTTTAGCCTATATTTTTAAAAAAGCAGCCAGATCCTATCATTCTGTGTGCATGTGTGTCACTGATGAGCAATTCACAGTGAGGCCCACTGTTCCCTCCCGCTTGCATGTCACCATATCTGTAAACAGTGAGCTACTCTTGGAATCAAAACTTCACACATATCTGAAAGGTACGTGTGGAAAGGCAACTTTGGAAGACCTTTGTATGTTAAAGATTTTTGCATGTTAATGAATCACCTACAGACCATTTTGAAGAAAAGTAGCTCAAGAGAAATCAATTATGGGCCGGGGATTTAGCTCAGTGGTTCCAGCAATGGTCTTGCAAGTGCAAGGGCCCGGGTTTGATCCTTAGTAACCACAAACAACAATTCTAGGTATGGAAACTCATGCCCACCAGCAATCAGAACCACATACCACAATATCGGGCATGGTGGCTCACACCTGTAATTCCCAGCACTTGGGAGACAGAGGCAGGAGGATTGCTGTGATGTGAGTTTGAGGCTGAGTTCAGGGCCAGCCTGAACTACAAAAGCGAGACCCTGTCTCAAAAAAAAAAAAAAAAAAAACGCTGAATTTTCCAAAATGACAAGGTATTTGAGCTGTAGACATTTCATCTTTAAATCAATAGCACCCCTAAGAAGAACTCTCTTTCTGTTCCTCGCAGCCCAATGCCGACTGCATGGACGACCTGCCCACGGACTTTGAGGGTTCCCTGGGAGGTCCCCCAACCAACCAGATCACAGGTGCAAGTGACACGACAGTAAATGAGAGCTCAGTCACTCTGGACCCTGCCATCCGGACTGTAGGGGCCTTGCAGGTGGTACAGGACGCAGACCCCACACCCCAGGATGGAGAAGTTATCTTCACTACAAACAGTAAGTTGTATCATACCTAAGGCCTGAAGCCTGAAAGGCTGTTGTGTCAAAGGGACTGAGGGAAAAAAAGACGCCTTGGGGCCAGGGGTTTAGCTCATTGGTTCCAGCACCTGTCTTGCAAGCACAAGGACCGGGGTTTGATCCTAGGTATCCACATACCATACTGGGCGTGGAGACTCACGCCCAGCAGCAATCAGCACCACATACCACAGTGCCGGGCGTGGTGGCTCACACCTGTAATCCCAGCACTCGGGAGGCGGAGGCAGGAGGATTGCTGTGATGTGAGTTTGAGGCTGAGCTCAGGGCCAACCTGAACTACAAAGTGAGACCCTGTCTCAAAAAACCTTAAAAAATAAAAAAAAAGACTCCTTTCCTTAAGGAGGAAAGCAGTGAATGTGACATTGCCAAGCTGAACAGTCAGACCTGTTGGCACTTACACACTCAGATCTTTCCCAAGGGAGCAGGGCAGATGGCACACACTGCAGCACTGTACTTTCTCCTTCTCCCTTCCCTGTGGTACCTGGGGCAGGTAACTGGTGGGTCAGCCTTCTGAGGATGGAGGGGAGATGACAGAAGCACCTGCTAGGCATGCTCAGGACGACTGGGGTAGCGCACAGGCCACCACTTATGTTTGTGTTCTGTACAGAAAGCTGATTCTGTTGTTCTAGGACTCTGATATGAATGCTGCCTCTTTTTATTTATCTTAGAGATAAACTCACATTGTGCCACTCAGGCTGGCAAGTGTCAGAGCTCATGTGATCCTGAGTAGCTGGGACTCTTCCCGTGTACCGCCATGCCTAAGTGCTATCACTTCATTGTGTTATTTGAGTACTGACAATGGAATAGGCCTTCCTGTGCATCTTCTGAGCTATGCCCCAGCCTAAAAAGTAACCTGTCTGACCAGCACTTTCCAGCATGATCTGAACCCTTAGAAAGCAAATATCACACATAAGTATTTCATGGGTGTTCTTTACCTTGCCTTCTGCACAGATGGACCCGGTCTGTTTGATGGTAATTATAAAATACCAAGTATCTGTATGACTATGAGATAGACTTAAAATCTAAAGTACCTACTATCAAATTTAATCTAGTAGAGATCAAAGCTTTAGGAGTTTTAAGAAAATGAGCATGCAAAGTATGCTTCAAAGAATGAGTAGATACTGTAATTTTTAAACAAGGTATATTCCTTTTGATAGAAGTAAGCTATTCACTTAAGGAAAATTTAGAAATATTGAAAAGCAGATTGAATCATCTTGGGGTATTTCCTTTTAAGTCTTCCTTTTTTTTTTTTTTTTCCTATGTATTTGTGGTTTTTGTGAAAGTGTGCATTTTCTGGTGAAGAAATATCAGCCACCTTATATAAAGATAGAAAGATGAAAAAGGATGAAAAATCATTCAGGGCACTGTTACCTACAACAGTCACTTTAACATTGTGCCTATTTCTGGATCATCTTTTATGATACGGTTGAAATGATTTATAGACTGAATATCGAGTATTGAAACCTTAGCATTTTCACAGAATTCTGACAGGAAATAGCTCGGGCCACATGGTGACAACTACCTGCCTGGTGAGGTTTATTTGTTTTTTGATGAATAGTTTTAACTTCAAAAACTTGATTCTTAGCAGTATAGGGAGCTTACTATTAAAACACTGACCATTAGACATTTAGAAGCTTGGGAATTATTTTAATTCTTGGGCCGGGGATTTAGCTTAGTTGTTCTGGCGCCTGTCTTGCAAGCACAAGGACCCAGGTACAATCCCAGGTGTGGAGACTCATGCCCAGCAGCAATCTGCACCACATACCACAGTGCTGGGCATGCTGGCTCAAGCCTGTAATCCCAGCACTTGGGAGGCAGAGGCAGACTGCTGTGATGTGAGTTTGAGGCTGAGCTCAGGGCCAGCCTGAACTACAAAGTGAGACCCTGTCTCAAAAAAAAAATTTTTTTTATTTTAATGCCTTTTCTTATTGGATATATGTGATTTTACATTGTCTATGGTCAAACTACAAAAATAAAATATGCATTAGGCTCGTTTTAATAATATATTTCATCTGACTCAGTCTATCCAACATATTTTACTTTTTAAAAGTTGGTCATCTAGATCTGGAATATTTTAATTTAGCCACATTTAATACTCAGAAAAATATATGACCAGTGTCTACCATATTGGTGGACAAAGATCTCTTAATCTCAGTAGTTTCACTAGAAGAACCTCAAAGATTATTTGACTTTTGCCAAGATAAACTTGTAATTTTTATCAAGACAAAATTGTGGACCAGGGATTTAGCTTAGTGGTTCTGCTGCCTGCCTTGCAAGGGCAAGGACCAGAGTTCAATTCCTAGTAACCACATATAACAGTGTCAGGTGTGGTGACTCATGCCTGTAATCCTAGAACTCAGGAGGCAGAGGCAGGGGGATCACTGTGAGTTCGAGGCTGAGCTCAGGGCCAGCCTGACCTACAAAAGTGAGACCCTATCTCAAAAAAAAGACAAAATTGTGGCCTGGAAGGGTCAAAGGCTGATCTAAGTCAAACCATAAGTTTTCTTTTTAGTGTATAAGATAGTCTTATAGTTTCTCCACTAATGGGACATCTACCATCCCCATGAGTCAGGACCACTAAGCAATTCAGAAAAATGTAAGGCAATTCAGAAAAATGTAAGGCAAAAACATTTTTTAAGTTTTTAAGAACAAACTTAAAAAATGGATTGCTATCCTTTTGATAGTGATTATTTGATTAAGAGATGATGTGTGTGTGCTCTATCAGACCCCTTATTTTGAAAAATAACTGTGAACCTGTACATGAATATACTTTGTACATCTCAGTAAAGCCAGAGGACAAGTAGAAGAGCATTTTAATGTGGGCTAAGTGCCATCTAAAATGAAATAGAAAATTATGGTCTATACCCATATAACTTATAATCCCTCAACTATTTTTGTATAAAATAGAATCAGTGTTCAAGTGACAGCAGGTATTAAGAAGGTGTTTACTGAATGCCTTGAGATGAAAATGATCAATCTAGGCTTGAAGCAGGGCCTTTGTGCTCATAACAATAAGAAACGGCAGGTAATCTTAAAAGACAGTATTAGCAAAGGTGAGAAGAGGCAGAAGGAAAAAGATCATATCTGAAGTCAGAAAACTGCCAGCAAATTTGAGTGGATGGAGATACAGACTCTTAGCCCACAAAAGGATCTCTCATCACACTTTCCTAGACTGTGTATTTCTGGTGAGCTTTATAAACATTAACAAAGTGGTTGTAGATTTTAAGGGTAAAATTCTGTTCTGATTTTTAAACTAACTCCTCAAAGTGGTATCTACTGAGTAAGTGAACAAACAACATATCACCCAGTAAAAATATGCAAATCCTTAGCAATGTCATTGTAGCCAACTCTCTAATGCTACCTAAAACAATGTGTTAGATATGTCATTGAGACTGAAGCTACAGTACTGCTGTAAATCCCAAGTGACTCAGGGGAGATTGGACCTGACTTTCCTCCTCACATCCGCAGACCCAAAAAATGACAGAAGAAATAGTAGCAGGTACCAGATACACAGCACGGCCACGCACCAGGCGCCCTTCAATCCTGTTTTGCACTGTAGCTCACAACTGAGGCCAGTGCTATTGTTATCCTCACTTTACTGAGGCAGAAATGGAGGCACAGAGATGAAAGTCACTGGCCCAAGGTTGCAAGCAGGTGACAGGTAGAGCTGGAATTCAGACTGGGCTTCTGGCTGCAGTCAGACATGCTCGGAGAATGGGCAAAGGAGAGGCTGGCACAGGGGATGAAACGTGCTCGGTTCCTACTCGCACTCTCCTTCCCACCTCTCTGCTTCCTTTTCTGGCAAAGGTATTCGGGTGTAGTAAATCAGACACATGTCAAAATCCTGCCGGCACTCTTGGGGGGCGGTGTAGAACAGCTTATCTTTAGGGTGAAAAGGAAAATCTGGCTCAAAAGGAGAACAGGAACAAAGGAAAGCATTTACAGAGCCAATGCAACCCAACTTCGGATGCACATCTGATGTTGCGAGAGGCACATTTCTCATGTTACTGACACTTCATCTCTTATGACCTCACCCTGCAGTCATGTCACTGTGCAAGGGTCTGGACGCCCACCCAGCTGCCTCTCCCCAGCCCTGATCACACCGTGCCTCCCGAGTCCCCACGCACCAGCTGCCCATTCCATTTGCTTCCACAGGGAAGAGTGAACAAAGGGAAAGAGCAAAACACAGCAGTGTCCATGTTCAGAGACTCCAGAGAAGAGCTGGAAAGAGACCAGCAGGGAGAAGACTGCTGGGCCGTCCTGTATCACTCCGTCTCTCCACAGGGCACTGAGTCTTCCTCTTTTCAAGGAGTTGTTGGTTCTACCATTCATCTGGGTACTTCGCCATTGAGTCGCTATAGACTCCCTTCACACTGCCCGCGGTGCTACTTCCGCCCCCTGCTACCTTCCACCTCACATTAGGACGACCCAGCAGTCTGCCAGGGCATGGGAAGGAGAGAGGGGCAGAATCAGGAAATCTCCGATCTGGAGCACCTGGCATGATGCATGTGGCCAGGAACGCTCTGGTCTTCAAAGTTGACAGGAGGAGACAGCACATAGGAATCGGTGTGCAGGTGAAGACAACACAGCAGCTGGAGTGAGAGGTGGTGTGTATTTCCCCAGAAACCTTTCCCAGCTTCCGCCAGCACCGATCCTTGGGGAAGAGCAGCGTATGTGATAGGTTGGACACACGTGGCTCACGGCGTTGTCAGAATGCATCTTGATTTTGGCACAGTGACAAATCTGTTGAGTGAGTGTAATGGTCATTTGCTACCAGATGAAAAATCCCAGCAGGTCCAAGAACTGCCTGTTTAGTCTTAGGTAATTGATAGCTCGAAGAGATCCGTTAGGGCACAAGCACAGGCAACACACACACACAATCCGTTGATCCCTTTTCCTCTAATTTCTGCACTTCTGAATAGAAATCCCTCTGCTACCACTCATGAGGCCTGTGCAGCCCCAGGTACCCAGCACTTCATCGTCTAAGGCCTCCTTATAACCCCCATCCCCAGCAGCTTTAGGGCAGAGCCTGGTTCCCCTCCCAGCTGGCTCTTCACAGGCCACCACTGAGCTACTCACATGCCACCCACCTGCCTATCCTCCTCCAGCAGCAGGATCTGGCTAAACCCCACACCGGCCATAGGCCTCTTCTCTCCAGGCTGCAGGCAGAGGGCGACACTGCTTAGCTCCTGTGCCGGGGGCTTCCTCACCTCCCCGGATAGCGGAGTGGGGTCCAGAGTGAGGCAGCTCTACCCCAGGACAGTCGCTTTACCAACCTTCCTCTTCTCTGCCCTTTCTGTTACACGGAGAGATTAGGAATATCAGAGCAGTTTCTCCTCCTTGTCCACTGTGGGAACAGGTTTCCTGTTTCTTGGCTATTCGCAGGAGAAACTGAGGCAGGAAGCATCCCATGAAAACACAAAAGAATTAGTTCCTAAGTTTCTTGACTATCTTTCCCTGAGGACCACATCTTTCCTGTTACCATTCTTAAACCAGTTACTGGAGATGGGTCAGCCCTTGGGGAGGGGTCTTAGATGTACAGTGGTACCTCAGTCCATGAACTTCTACAATTCTAGTTATAACCAGAATCATGGAAAGACTCCAAGTTCGTGAACCGAGGTTCCACTGTATATGCACATAGAGACAACTCTTCAAAATGCACTCCTGAGACAAAAATAAATAAAGCACCAGTGAAATCGCTCCACTTTTTAAAAAGTCACTCTGATGCCACCTTTAACAGCTGTCTCTCCAACCACTCTGGACTGTCCATGCAGTTCAAACTCATTAGGAAAGAAATGTCCAGGAGCACATTCCAAGACTCGTATTTAGTCTCTCGAATGCTGCTCTCTCCGATTCAGGGAGTGCAATGTAAACTTCACCCCTAAAGACACAGGCTCCTCACATCCAACCAGAAGTGACATACACTCAGACTGTTTAAGTGTCATAATTTTGAGGGGGCAACTGATGCGTTAAAAACATCTCTGATCAAAGGTTTTAGATGCTCCGACCCTGCACTGACCCAAGCCAAACATGAAAACAAGAGAATGTGCTGGGAACTTTTCCAAGGAACGTGACTTTGAACTTCTGACTGAAGACAGCTGAGACACAGAAGAGCTGGCCTGGTGTCCCATTTCTATTCCAGATATGCAACGACACTTCACTGCCTTTGCAAAACATCAACCTTCCAGGTTTTATGTGACTACAACATACATGAACGCACTCAGAAATAAACATCTCCGTCAAGCATTGCAGTGTTTATGAGGGAACTGCGAGAGTGAGCGGGCACATCTGCCTTGTTGACTTGCATTAAAGCCAGGAACGACACAGTCTCTCAGCTGTGGAGAGCTGTGCGATTTCCCTTGCTGCCCGTAAAACTCACATGAGGGATGGAAAGAGGATTGCTTGGATTTGTGAGCAGATTCTGCTGTGATGGACAAAAGCATCCATCAGCCCACTTAACAGCTTAGACCCCACTGTCACCTCCCCTTTAGGAAATGATGAAATCACAGCGGACTACTTCGCTATACAATGAAGCGTTTGCGCATCGAGAGGCTGCGCCAAGCAAGTCTCCCCGTCTCTTAATGTGTCAGGCCCCCATTTCTGCCTTCCTGGATCGGCAGCTGCAGCAGGAGGAGGGCTGTTCTAAAGAGCAGAGATCTTTGTAGTAAGCACATGCCTTGAGCTCCAGGTTTACCCACATGGCAGTGAGCCAATCCAGGGCTTTGCATCATGCCAGTCCAAGAGAGCCCTATCAGGAAAGCCCTGGAAGTCTGGGCTTATCTTTTGTATCTGGCGCCTCTGACAGGGACAACTGAGAACCAGCAGATACACAAACCACATGGGGGAAAAAAATCAGTCCAGTTCAAAGCAAATAGATTGCCACCTGGAGCCTCAGCCAGCCTGTGACACCACCCATAAGAAGAGGCAGACGAATCTGTTCAGAGCTGGGGGTTTGTCTCAGCACGCTCAGTTGCTTACTGACAGTGCCTTTTCCACTGCGGTGCTGGCCCCACCACTCTTAGCCTAGTGAGCCCACGACAGGGCCCCACACTAGACTGCACTGCACCACCACTGATGCTCAACAGCACCAAGTGTAAATAAGACGATGTTTCTGTGTCTGGTTCAGTTCAAAACAAATCATGTGGAAGGTCCATCCTTCCGAGAGTGAGGAGGCCGAGACAGCTGGAAATGCCTTTGGAATGACATAAGGGTCAGCGTTCAGCATTCAGAATCGGAGGGTTAAGTATTTCAGGAGTAAAATCCAGTACCAGAACACTGCGGAAGTTACTTGAGGTAAGATTTAAGGCAGGAAATTGAGGCCTTAGGCTCAGCTCAGCTGCCCAAGGATGGTATGACCTTGGGCAATTCATTTACTCTCTGCATTTGAGCAGTCAGATCAGCAGGAGAGTCAAGGCCTCTCCAGGCCCATCATAATGCTGAGAGTCCCTCTGGGGCAAGGATCCAGGTCTCACCTGGAAAAGCTCCAGCTTGTGCAGCCTTGTTTATAAGCCCTTCCTGCCTCCCTTCTCCTTCCAGAACCTCCAAGTCAGCCTCCCCAATGCCAGCTCTCCAGCAACATCATCCAGATCTCATCCTCATAACCTGACTGATTAAAACCACCAGGCAGAGGCAGCTAGAGGAGCAGCGCTGTTGTCCTTGGTCCCCAGCTGCAGCTCGGGCTCCTCCCAGCAGACCCCTGGGCAGTGGACCTCGTGCCAGAGCAGCCCACCTGTCTGCTCACAGAAGGCTCACAAGCAGTACTTGCCTGGGTTTTGTACAACCTATAATGTAGATTTGCGCAATATCTACAATAGCATGTCATTTAAATCAAAATGTTAACAAATTCTTCTACATTCTGTTTTAATACTGATGCTAGATGATAAGCAAATACAGATGTTGCTTTCCTAAAGTCAAAGCAGGGAGACCCTCTTACTGGGCCCCAGATTGAGCATAGTCCATGCTGAGTAAGAGGTGGTAAACCTTTCCAAGCTTTCAATGTTAAAGACAGCTTGCTGGGCCAGGGATTTAGCTCAGTGGTTCCAGCACCTGCCTTGTAAGCACAAGGGCCTGAGTTTGATCCCCGGATAACCACATACAACAATACCAGGTGTGGTGACTCACACCCACCAGCAATCAGTGCCACATACCCCAGTGCCGGGTATGGTGGCTCAGGCCTGTAATCCCAGCACCTGGGAGGATTGCTGAGTTTAGAGCTGAGTTCAGGACCATCCTGAACAACCAAGCGCCACACTGTCTCAAAACAAAACAATTCAGCTTGCTGTGGCATGGATGCCATAGATTCACCACCATTGGTGTACATTAACGTATTCAGGTATCTGTCAAGAAATATTAAAGTAAAGTAGTGTTGTTCAAATGGTAGTTCTAATTCATTTACACATTTTTAAACTCCATTTTGTGACCAAAATATTTAAGCATCAGACACTTAGTAAGAAATTGACTAAAAAGTTGAATGCCCCAAAGTAAGTATTTCTTATAAATAAAAAATATTTTTAAAATAAATAAAATTTTATTTTATTTTTGGGACCAGGTATCAAACTTGGGACTTTGCACTTGCAAGGCAAGTGCTGAAGCCACTGAGCTAAATTCCTGGCACTGTAAATATTTCTTTATACTTGTAAAAAGTGATTTGTAAAGAACAATTTAATAATTAATGCCAATTCACCATTGAAGTCAGAGGAATAAGAAATCTTAAGGTCATTTGTCAAAGCTTGCTCTCCCCTGGCAAAAAGAAATACAGTAGACCTTCAAGTTACGGCTGGTTGGACATATGAACAACTTGAATTAACTAGGTCAATGGAAGATTCTTCTGCTTCTTGTTTCTATAACATATACCCAGGTAAACATCCAGGTCTGAGCTGTATTGTCTTACAAACTTGAGTTACAAACAGCCCTCAGGAACCAATCAAGTCTACTGTTCCTTGTGTGCATTAAGTAGCATTTCTTCCCAAGAGTTCAAAGCATGATTCACAAATATTTTTTTTCTGCTTTCATACATGTCCTACAGTATAACAAATGGTGAGATCCACCACCAAGGGGAAAGCAAAGGGGCTGAAGCAGTTATTCCCACCCTAGCCTAATTGTCTAAAACTAGACCACACGTTTGAGTTTCTAGAAAGTAATGCCCTCAGAAGTTCATTTGTCCCAAACTAATACCGAAGAGTTAAAAACCTGATTAAACAAGACCACAGGAAGTGACTTAAGACTCCACGGCATTAGTCTGGTCATCAGGAGGCCAACTCAGGATTTCTGCCTACACGTGGCAGTTGTAACTTCCAGGTTGGTGGTTTTTCCACCTACCCAAGTGCCACCGAAGGGCTGATGGAAGGTATAAATCTACAGGGATCTGAGAACTGAGAAGAGCTTACAGGCAACACACAGACTGTGATTGAGGGGAAATTCATTGGGAAAGTGAAAAAAGCTGAAACAAATACTTAATAAGGGAGAAATCGAGAAGTAGTTGTTGCCTTCATAGCAATGAAGAGCCCCAGACAGGGCACCAGCCATGACACCTAGAGTGCGGCATGCTCTAAGGGAGAGGACTCTTGGAAGGACCTGATCAGCATCAGCCTCCCAAGGTGACTCTGTACCCCTCAGCCACCTGGTCCTGTGTGACACCTGCATCCAACTCCCTCCTCATGTGCACTTGATCATTCTCCCTTGCAGAGTGTGCGCAGGGAGCAATTGTGAAAACCCAGTAAACTCTGGGCAGAAGGGCAGAGGGAGGCAGACAGATGTCAAACTCTACTTTGTATCCTCACGGAGTTGTGAGACAGTAACGCATCCATGAAAAAGCAACAGATGCTGTGAAAAATGACTTTCCAGAGGATAAATAACTTCTAGAAATTAAAAGTGCAACATTATTGAAAATTCCCATAGAATGATTAAGTGATAGATGATTGAAGTACTGTTTGTTTTGTTAAACTGTCTTCGTGGTGTGAAAAATTGAAACCCCAAATCTGATTTTTAAAAATTAAATTTAAAAATAAGGAAAAACATCAAAGGTCAGTTGACATGCCACTGAAGAATTAATTCCCTAATATGACACATGTTCTGTATTAGCATCCCCAGCAAAAAATAAATTGTTTCAGTGGAAATTATGACCTTGTGTGGCACAGTTGCTTCAAAAATATATACTACATAAGTATTTTTTTCACATGCTGAATTTGTGTGCTGTAGCATAGCAGTTTTACAAGCCAGTCACTTCTGTTTTCATGGTGAAGTTACTCCTTACTGCTCAGTCCGATGATTCAGGGTTGCCCTGTGTTATTTTCACTGTCCTATAGCACAGCCATCATCAAGACCTGCTCATTTTGCCCTTTGAGTCTGCACCATTTCCCTCGCCAAAGCCTCATCACTCCTTCACTGGTCCTGTGTCTACTTTTACCATCCTCCAAGCTATTTCTGAGCAACTATCCACCAGAGTCCAGTTGTGGCACTGTTCACACGAAGCATTTTTTTCATCTGTGAGCCAAAATCTCCACCAGTACTCAGGGCACTAACTATAACAGTTGGACGGTACAAGAGCCTGTACTATACTACATATTTGTAGTTTGTCCTCTAATAGAAGAGTAAATACACCCCCTGGGGATATTCATGATGGACCAGACCTCCCTATAACCAGTCTCTGTGGGATGGCTACACCCCCACGTGATAGAGGACTACAGTGTGAAACTGATCCCTGCTAACAGGAAGAGGGGAGACTGATGCCTTGAGAAGTAGACTGATGATCTATTATTTATCACCATCAATACTGTACTACACAGTAGGAATGAGATTAAAAGCAATGAAGAGAGGCAAAATAGCAGAAACAGCAGCAGAGAGAAATGTTTTGGAGAAAGACTCTAATGCCTAACTGCACATAAATTTCTCTGAGTGCCCTGGTAATGACATAAAACTCAAAGTTCAGAAATCAGTGCTGGCTTACGTCAAGCTTTTCTTTTTTGTTTTGTACTGTCAGCATGAATCTTATTACATATTAATCCATGACAAATGAAGATGACCCGACTAAGAGATTTAGGATTGCGGAGGCCTCATAACTCTGAAGTTAAATCTGGGCTCAAATCCTGCTCAAGCCAGTTAAAAATCTCTGGGTATCATTTCCTCATCACCAAATAGTCAAAACAAAACTATGTCACAGGTTCACTGTGAAGATCAAATAATTCTGTGTTCTAAAGTTCCTTCCTCTGTTCCTCACACTCAAAAAATCCTAAACGTTACCTCTGTTCCCACCCCACAAACCTCCTCTCTCTCAATATACACAGCACAGTCATCCCAAATATCTACTGGTGCAAATGAAATTTCTTGATGTAAAAATATCTGTATGACTTCAAGGCCAATAGTTGTGTGCTCAATCTTAAACTGCTGCCTGGGGTCTGAACACTCACATCATCTTGTTACACCTTCAGTTACCCAAATGACATAGCAAGCTGGACGCCTGCCTGCTACTCCTCTTTCTCACTTGTTAATCATTTGAGTACTGCTGAGTCTCTAATGGCCAGCTCTTTGCCTATGGTCTCATACAAAATAATGACCGGCTTTATAACACTGTTTACAGTTACCCCTCCCAGGTTATCAACATTATTGTACATCAGCTCATCAATCCATTGCCGACCCATTAAAATCAGTTCCTAGAAAATCATAATGGATGCTTTCTGCACATGGCGCTGAACTGGTTACACAGATTAACTATTGTTACGTGCAGTGCTTAGAACCCTATTTACATATACATGAGAGGTCTTGGAAAATGACCCAAATCTAAGCACAAAACCCACTTAGGTTTCATACGTCTTTTACATACATGAGGACCAGAGATATTGTATATAGTTTGTGTAGTGTGCCCACATGCATTTTGACCATAACTCATTGCATGAGGTGAGGTGTACAGTTTTCTACTTGTGGCACTCTATGAGTGCCCCAAGTTTTAGACTTTGGATTTAATATTTTTGGATTAGTGATACTCACAACCTGTATTCAACAGGCAATGGCTGCACCAGTAATCTTAACTATTGTTTTAAGCACAATTGATTTATAGATGAGCTAGTAATTTCAGACCTCCATGTTTAGTTTTGTCTTTATAAAACGAGCTTCAGGGGACAACTTAAAAATTTTGGAAATATTCACTGACACACATCTCCAAGTTTGCAGCAGATGGGTCCCCTGCAGGAACACACCCAGAAAAACCACTGAGGAGACCTCTTAAAATACAAAAGCATCTAACTCCCTGGCTTTTTCTATGGTGGTCCTCAACTGCTATTTCTTCCCTCCTTTAGGGTAAAAATTGCAAGGAATCTTTTGGAGTTGAGGAAGTATATCCCAGTAAAGCAACATAGCTGAACCTTCTCCTAACTACTCAGGGCCTGGCTGTGCCTGTTAGCAGTTGGAACAGTCTCCACTCACTGGGATAAGTCACTTCCAAGAAAGCTAGAGTTTGTCCATCCTTGTTCCAGCAACCCTTGTCTGTACTCATCCTTGAATATCACTAAGGCTTACCTACCTGTCAGGGATGCTCCATAAGTTATTTTAGAGAGAGGTGGCAACCCAGTGTCACATGTGATGAGTTCTGTCAGGGACCATTGGTACTTGTTATAAAGCTGTAGACAATTTATACCGTAGCATACATATCTGCTTACACAGCCACATGCATATATGTGGAAATGCGTGCACACTTCAAAATGCTGTTGATCAAGTTCATGTAAGAGCCTGTTTTTACCTACTGAGAGGTTTTTGCAGCAGACCTAAGTTTCCAACTAGGGAAAGTTGGAAGACATAGAAATTCTGGGCCTCATTCCCTTATGGTAACACTGAACAAACCCCACATCATGGCAGCTCGCTTAAGATAAAGTGTGTCCCTTGTTGGCCACCATAGTTTTACAACACCAAAATTAGAGACAGTTTCATGGCAACAGCACTTCATTCACATGCCATAATTGATGTCTGAGAAATCAGTTTTTGAATTTTCCTATTAGCTCTCATTAACAACAACAAAAACCTGTTGGTAAGACCGTGCTGTAAAACAGTGTGTTCCTGTTAGCCAACAGCTCGCACTCTCCCTGGTAACTGATGTTCACCACAAGGAAGAACATTAAGTGGATTTATGGACTCAAGTTTCATCGAAAAATTTTTATCCAACAAATCATTTTTATAAATACACCCTCATAAGAGCTGTCAGTGCAAAAAAGTATTGGCTGCACTTTAGCTGTGCAGCATGAATACTGGAATGAATTTTTGAAGGGAAAAGTAATATCTCATCACGCTGGCATCATTATTTAAGGAGTTAATTAGAAAATTAGATTTGAAAATCAAACTGTACAGGAATATTAGAAAAAAACATCTTTTCCTCGTTATAGTTGAGATAAAATGTACACAGCGTACAAACATTTGCACACACTGCACACACATGTGGAAATGTGTACACATCTATGCACAAAATAGACACATGCATGTCTCTATACACATGTGGTACCTGCTTATATGCTAATGCAGTATTTATGCAGACATCCACATCTGTGATGCAATAGCATATGTACATATTATTCCTGCTAACTTTCTAATGATAGTTAAGGATAACTAAAATTCCTGGTCATGATTCTCATGATTATACCTGAAAATGGAACCACAGTTCCATCCTAGCTTGTCACAGAGGGAAGAACTCAAAAATCAAATTTGCATACCAGTTTTGTCCTTTAGTGGATCTAACGGCCCACTGACTTCTTGAAAAACAGTATTTCCCAACAAGTAAAGAAAATCCCAATTTCAGGTCAAGTGTGTTTCTAGCATCCAAACCTTACAATTAGAAGAATACCTTTGCAGCCTATTTTTTAAAAATGTGTTCATCCATACTGAGCATTTAGTGTTTTTTAATTTATCTGGTAAGTTCATTTACAAGTTATCTATATTGATTCTGATATTAACTTTATTCAGGTCCATCCAAGTTAGAACATTGTCTTCAACTAAACTATCTTCACCTATCTCTTGTGGACTGAACTCTGAGCATTTCCCAGATGACCCCTGTGGTGTACCTTGAGTGGATCCCTTATGGAAGTTCATACTATATATCCATGTATGGAATAAAGATGACCACTGGATTCTTGCAACAGAGATCCAAATCCTAAAAGAACAGTTTTTGAAACTAAAGTTTGGGGGCCAGGGATTAAGCTCAGTGGTTCTGATACCTGCCTTGCAAGCGCAAGAGCCCAGGGTCGATCCCGGTAACCACATACAACAATACTGGGCGTGGAGACTCACACCCATCAGCAATCAGAATCACATACCACAGTGCCAGGGATGGTGGCTCATGCCTGCAATTTCAGCTCTTGGGAGGCAGAGGCAGGAGGATTGCTGTGAGTATGAGGCTGAGCTCAGGGCCAACCTGAACTAAAAAAAAAAAAAAAAAAACTAACTAAAATTTACTTTTTATCTTGTCATGCCTTGCTTGAGATGTTGATGAAAGTGTCAGTCAAATCCTAGCACCCAAATCGCTATCTGGGGCCCCAAACTAACTTTTTACTGTAATCATCACCCCTTGGCAGTACAGGTCATTGTGGAGTGGACACATGACCCATGTGCTATGGCGAAGTGTCCACTTACATTTTGAGCATGAACACTAACTCCAGAAGTATCTGCTAGAAAACAATGCTTTTTGTAGAGAAAATACTTTAAACATCTGAGATATCAACATAAATCCTTAAGCCAATAAAGATGATTAAAAGAATTAAAGTTATTTTTCTCAGATACATAATTTTACTGACGAAACATGTTTAGAGTCATAAAAGTAACTGCTAAAAGAAAACAGATAATAAGACTACAGTTCCTTTAGATTTACAGGAGCCAAGATCTGCAGCATAGAACTAGTTAGCTGGTAAATGCTAACCACAGTCACCCTCCAAAGGTAAAGAGTACAAAATATATTCTGGGAGTTTGATGTTTGGAAAAGAGGCAATACTTGTGGGGACTATTTGTTTTTATTTTTCTATCTTGACCTACAGTTACAGTCATAGAACATGTGGAATCCCGTTAGCTCCTATAATGTGTACAGCAAATTTCTTACGGAGTCGAATCTGTTTTATCTTCCAAGGCATGTTGTTGGGACTTTGACTCTACCTGTGCACACCCAAGCCTAGAACATGTGCATCTACTTTGAAGGCTGCTGCAGTACCTGAATATACATAGGAAACCCCTGACTCTAAAAAACTGCGGAAACAGAATGGAAAATCATACTCACTTTAGGTACTGCATCTACAAAATTTGCAGAATAACATATTCAAACAGTCTCAAGTCATAATCAGTTCTCACGTTTCCAAAATCCTACATGTTTTCTAAGTTAATAAGAAAAAGAGGGATTATAAACATCAGTACCTATTCCCAATAGCAGCAACGTGATACTTGAAAAAAGGAAATCAAAATTCAGAATCTATCATGGGCCACATCTTGAAATGGCTTTCTAATATGGTAGGATCACAAAACATACTAAGAATAAGAGGGTGAGGGAAAAGAGCTTATAACACACCTTGAAAATATCTAGGACATCTCACCAGAAGTTAATTGGAATGTCTACTTCATCAATTAAACAAATACCTCATGCCAAAGATGTGATTTAGTATAATTTTTTTACTACCTATTTTAAACTAAGATGAAACTCCTCCTCCTTTCAAAGGATTTAGATTCTAACAGATGTAAAACAGATGTGTACAAAGTAGGAGGTACTGTGCCAAGTAGTGTTTCAACATTCGTTTCGTTTGCCAGATCTACAAAATGCTTCGTCTACTAAAAGGAGTTGTATAGCCCTTGTTAGTTTAAAAAAAGAAAGAGGCGTGATCACTCTTGGGCTGGCAGAGGACATAAGACAACTTTAGCCTCCTGTTAACCTCCAAGGAACTCTCCCACAGACTTGGAGGAATTCAGCCGTTTGAACACGTTGACATAGGAGGATGAAATGCCCACCTTGGGTTTTCTGTCTATAATAGTGAATAGTTGCTAGTTTTTACATCATTTTAAGAATTTTCCTAATTCTGTGCTTATCATGGATATGTTCACCTAAAGGGCCCCATCTCCATGATCCTCATCTCCACATTCTGAAGCTTAGCAAGCCTCGGCAGACCAGCTGGCTCCTCACACCCCACTGCTGCCAGGACAAAGACACAATCCATGCAGGAGGCTCCTCTTCTCAGGGAGGGCTTGAGCAGGATTCTGAAAGCACTAAAATTTTAAATACAGTCTTAGAAGGCACCTCATCATGGAAAGCAGATGGAAGAAAAGAATAGGTTCCCTCGCCCATATAAATGAAAAAAAAAAAAAAAAAAAAAAAACCCTGAGGCTTATTGCATAATGTGAGTCTGACTTTTCTTCGCCTCTTCTGTGGACTTGCCTTCATGCCTTAGTAGGATTCATCTTATAGTACTGAAATCAAATCATTGTAAGCCTCTCTCCCTTTTTTTTTTTTTTTTTTTTTGAGACAAGGTCTCGCTTTTTAGTTCAGGATTTCCCTGAGCTCATTATGTAGCCCAGGCAAGCCTGGAATTCATAGCAATCCTCTTGCCTCTGCCTCCTGAGTGCTGGGATGACACACATGAGCCACCATCCCTAACACTGTTGTATGTGGTTACTGCAGATTGAACTCAGGATCTTGCCCTTACAAGGAAGACACCAAAATCACTGAGCTAAATCCCCGGCCCTATCCCCTAATTTTAAAATCTTTAATAAATAAGTGATTGTTCTCAAACTTTCCCATTTGATTTTTTTCAGATTTTCCCACTATTCAGTATCCTTAGGTGATAAGTATTATATTTTTTTGTTCATGTAACACTGGGAATGAAAGTCTGGTGCTATGGAAAAGAAGTTCTGTCCTCTAACAGCTCATTTGCTACTGTTCTTAGGAGGAAAAAAGAAATCATAGTAGGAATATTTAAATAATGAAAATAAAACAGTGCTGTTAGATGTCCACGGTTTTGTGGGTGCTCTTTGGTGCCAAAGGGGACCTCAGTGGATGCCACTGTCCCTAGACAGTCCACTTTAGGGTACGCTTACTTCTCTGTACTCACCTGATGTGGGAGAGACTCCTCAAGGCCAAGGAGCAAACTGTGCAGGGTCCCTGGGTCTCTCCACAGAGACAGAGCTATCACAATGCAGTTGCCTTCATGTGGAAGGCATAATTTGGCCATAGTCCTGCCTGCGTTAGAGTTTTATGACAAAAGCCTTTTAAAATCCAGTACAGTCGCCCAACATCACCCAGAGATTTTGCAACAGTGCGCTGTGGGTGGGGGAGACACTGCATCTATACTCAAAATACCCAGACTTCTCAATATTTTCTGAACAGTAGACAGTAGTTACTGTGTATGATAGTAGGCATTACAGGGAATCCAGAGATGATTTAAAGTGTATGAAAATATGTGTTACCTGTAAATATACCATTTTCCATAAAAAACAACTTTCTGAATTCTGAAAGCAAACCCCAGAGGATAGGAAGAGACAGCTGTGGTTGTTACACTGAAGTGCAGCAAGAGATAAGGTTAAACTCTTTAGTTCTCAAAGTGCAGGGCCCTTTCCCCTGGACATTACTTTTGTAGAGACATTGGACAGAGTTTATTTTAGCCCTTGAGATATTTGGGAGCACCCTGAAACCCACCAGCAAGAACAGAGGAGCTGGGTTCAAGCCAACGGCGGGTTCATCTAGTGACTCCAATAGGGTGACTTAGTCTTTCTGAGAGTCTAGCAGCCTGCTGTGAAGTCGGCTCAGATAATGTGACAGAGCTGTGTTGACTAACCAAGAGTCACAGACTCTGATGGTGGTAATGCAGTTCCAGGCCAAATCTGTCATTTTTCTACAGTTGCTGGTATCCACCTGTGCCTCCTGTCTTCAGAGTCCTTTGCCATGAGCATGGAATACAGTAATAGATGCAGACATGTGAGCAGCTATTATTACAATTAATCATATGGGACCAGTAATTTTAAATGGTACATTACACCTCTTCATTTCTTTTATTAATTTGACATTTATTTTTTGAAAGCCAGAGCAAACGACAGCATCTGGGAGCTGCTTTATTCAATTCCTCAAAATGTCCCTCCCTGGAAAAAAGTAAATGATCTTTATATTCCTGGTTCTCAAAACAAGGGGAGGAGAAGAAAGTTCACGTTTATAGAGAATTTGTTAAATGAGGTATTGCATGAAGGCTGCTGTAAAAACAATACTGGTGATTGGGTGGCTGACACAGCAGGCACTGGTTTCTCACAGGTCAACAAGCTGGAAATTCTGAGACAGGGTGTGAGCGCATCCGCCTTCTCACTGTGTTCCCACATAGTGGAGAAAGCACGTGTATGAGTGCTGGTCCATCATAGTCCTTTTAAGGACATTCATCTCATCATGAGGCCCGTACCCCTAACCTCATCTAAACCTAATGCCCTGCTCCTCAAGCATTCTCTTGCCAGGGCCATCCGTCGGGGCTGGGGTTGGGGTATACTTTCAACACAGGAACACAAACATTCAACCTAAAACACACATTGAAGAAAGGTTACTGCAATGATAAAAAGTGTAAAAACCTACATATATGTTGAGAAGACAAAAAAATATAGCACTTCTTAAATGAGGATTCACTATATGATGTGATTAAATCCAAAGCACAAGAATTAGAGAAAAATGTTTCCAAGTTGCATAAAATAAGCTTTAATATGGGAAATTAAAACAAAATGGTGCCTAACTTTTTCATGGATTTACTTGCCTGCATACACATACATCTATATGTACATATTTGTATAGAATGTAAAGGTTCATGGTAATCAGTGATGATTTTGTGGGAGGGCATAAAAATAGAAATTTAGTACAGAGGAAAATGTGGGGCTTCTAAGTCGTTTTTCACTTTAATTTTTAAAAGAAAACAGGCTTCTTAAAACACAGTTCTCTCAGTGAGTGTTTAGAGACTTGTACAATGCAGACTGTCTTCTATCTTGGAGAATTTATGGAGAGGCAATCAGAGAAGTCAGATCCTGTTGAACAAGACAGAATTACTGAATATAATGTCAAGGACTGACTGCCAGAAATCCAATTAAAGTAAGGCCAGGTGAGGAGCTAAAGAGTCACTAAGGGCTGTTAGGTCTGGAAGGCGAGAAGGCTTTATCTAAGTAATCGAGCGAAGACTAGAAGCATCAATGCTCAGTGATAGGGATGCGACGTTCTCACTTACTGCATCATTCCTACCCTTCTGCTCCATTTTAATATCTTGCCCCCTCTAAGTGCTTCTGAGTACAATGAGATTTTCCAAGATGGATCAAGGTCCAAATGAAGCATTTAGACATTAGAATCTTCTGATTTTGTGGCTCAGAAACATGATATTGATCATTTTTTCTTAAATGCCAGTTCTCATTTTACCAGAATTCCTCTGAAAGGGGGGGATTCAGGAAAGAGTAGAAACTCCCAAGGAAATGCAGGTGTACACCGTAGAAAGGAGGGATAAAATTATGTCCCCCAGAAGACAGTGTGTCTTTTTTTTTAATTTTGAAGAGGTGCTCCAGAAAAGAAAATAAACCATTAAAAGAGCCATCTAAGCACTTGAAAACCTAATGATGACCATGGCAGGGCAAGCATCGGAGGCGTGGGCCAGCCAGGGCCGAGCTCCCCCGACCTGACAGTTCTGCTTCTCCGCGGCCACCACACACCTGCTTCTCGCCAAGCAGGAATCGGGCTCAATGCTTCGTTAGACCGACATGTTATTGAATGTTTCATCTCATATGACGCAGCAGGTGATTGAGCAGGTAACCTGCATAGATCCTCCAGCTTTATCAGCCTGGCTGGGAAAGGAGGTGGTGGCACAAGTGATGAGAGATTGGTTTCCAGGGGGCAAAATGGGACAGATGCCTGACCCCGCTCGTTTCACCCTTAACCCCTTTGCTTTTCATGTCCTTGACCTTGCTGTATGCCCTACCTCCTCTGTATGTTCTTCTTCTCCCCTCTACCCGTGGCAAGGAACTTGCATGGCAAGGACACATGTTAACTTGAAACTCCATTTTCTGTTCTAAACACAGAGCTACAAATTCTGTACTGTGAAGCAAAGAAATGCATCAAGTTATGATTCTGTAGTACATGTGGCTGGACTGTTCCATTATATATTTTAGATATAATCCATTAGATTTCTCTAGCAAGGTATGTTAACACATCCATCTCAGAGAAGTTCACTGATTTATTCTTGAGACATCAATCTATGCACTAAGTTAAAAAAAAAATCAGCCTACTTTGTGTAGCTAAGACTGAGTCCGTCCATTTTGGAAGGCTGACACCTGCCAAGACTTTGCCACCTGCTCCATTCCCCACACACCAGTGCTGACCTGCTTTCAAAACAGTGGAACCTGAATTATGCAGTGTTTATTAGAGGAGGTGGAGGCAACCCAAGATTCCCCTGAACAGATGACCTGCAGCCCTGAAGATCTGCAGCAGGCTTCTCCACGGGCTTTCTGGAGGAAGCAGATGGTCAGAATGGGCAGAAGTGACAACTCTATCCAAAGTCTTAAATAGACTCTGAGAACAGGCAGATGTAAAACACCTGAACACAGAGCCCCAAGTGCTCATGTCAGTATCTGCTCCCAGCTTAGCACCAAGATGTGTAACCTCTAAAATTTGTTTATGCACTTCCCAAGAGCTATATATTTACCAAATGCTCTATGAGAATTGCTTGTTTTTGAAAATGCATGATGCACAGCTGGTGTGTGTTCCTGCTTCTGCCCTCTCCTCTCCATTTCCTCTCAGCACAAATTCCCTACTTCACTATGTTCTGTGACTTGACCTTTAAACCAGACCTTGTGTTTCCATCAGAGCCCTGGGCTCCGGTTTCTTCTGGCTCTGGTGATGGACTATCTTATAACAGGGCGGACACTTGTACCAGCAGTAGGGATAAGGCTGTCACATGGTGAAGGATCTCTATATGAAATGTTGATACAGTGACCTATTTCCTACAGCACTGAAGAAATAGAACATTACAGAAACAGTGGCATAAGCCCAGGAAAGGAAAGGGCATCCCTCAGCCACCAGCACATTATTGGGTGTTGCAGAGGTCTGCAAGATTTAAATGGCAAAAGAATAAGGCTGGTTCTAAGTGAATATATTAAATGCAATAATACTGTGTGCTGGTTGAATGTGCAACACTGTCTATATTAAAGGATGTGTATTTATTTACTAAATCTCATTAAAGGCTGGGAAAAAAGTATTAATCATAATACTTTTCTGATAAGCTGAGATTGTTTATTTTTAGTACTCTGTATAAGAAATGGCTGGGGATTTGGCCCCCAGTGGTTCCGGTGCCTGTCTTTCAAGCACAAGGGAGGGCCGGGGTTCGATCCCCAGTAACCACATACAATACTGAGCATGGAGACTCATGTCCAGCAGCAACCAGCACCATATACCACAGTGCCGGGCATGGTGGCTCACACCTGTAATCCCAAAACTCGGGAGGCAGAGGCAGGAGGATTGCTGTGATGTGAACTGGAGGCTGAGCTCAGGGCCGGCCTGAACTACAAAGTGAGACCCTGTCTCAAAAAAATTGCTTCATAAAAACCGCCATATCATTCATACAAATTAAATAAACTGACACTTCAGCCTAGCATTTGTATTCCTCTGCAGACTGAGTACAGCCTGTCTATTTCATCATGTCACTGTATCAAGTGAAGTCAATCAGGAAACTGTACATAAATGGAGGTTTTTATAAGCAGAGGAATACAAGATATTGATTACAAAAGTGTTAGAATAAAATGTCATACCCCCTAGACCTTGTGTCATACACAAAAATTAATATGAAATTTAGTAATTTTCAATGTAGACGCTAAAACTAAAAAATGTGTAGGTGAAAATAGGGGGGTGACTGTTTGCACCTTTAGGACAGGGAAGATTTTTAGATAGAGTCTAGAAAACCAAGAACCATCCAAAACTGCTAACATTGGAGCTGATGAAAATTTAAGTCTTTTATTGTTTGAAGGACAATAAGAAAATTAAGTTAGGCCTCAAAGAAAATATTTGCAACACATATCTCTAATAATTATATTTAGAATATACGACGAACTCTTACAACTCAGTAAGAAGACAATCTGCTTTAAACATGGTAAAGAGTACAGGTGACCTTCCCCGTGTCATTTTGCAAAGCATTATGGGACCCCTGGTTCAGCTGACTGCTTTTCCACTATACCCACCCCACACAGCATACATACACATCTGTGCTTCCCTCTTCAGGAAAAATGTGGAACATAAACAACCAAATAAAAGCTAACAGTTACTGAGAAAAGATGGCAAAGACCTTGGACACTGTTCCAGAAACACCATAAATACTGCTTAAAATGCACAGGAATTAAGAAAGTAGACATCATTTCTCATCAGAAAAATACACATTAACATCACAGCCAAATGCTGCAGTGCACCTACTAGAATGGTTGGACCTACAAAGATGGGTGCAAAATGTTGACAACCCTCATGGGTGCTACAGGATTAGGACACACAGCTTTAAGGTGACATCATCAAGATGGCAGGATAAAAAGCCCCAGATCCTCTATCTCCTATCAAGACACTGATTGACTTAAAGACAATCATTGGACTTAATTGTCTTCATTTAAAAAAAAAAATACAGAAAGCAGATAACAGGTTCTTACACTGCAGACAAGGTCAAAGCCAACTACATCAAAGCCCAGTAGAAAAATTCATGATACTCCCTGACCAGAGCCCTCCTGGAGAAAACTCTCAGCTCAAAATTTTTTCTGAGCAAGGAAAAAGAAAAATGGGATATACAATACCATGACTTTTAGGTCAATTGCTTGAGAAACTGGCTTTTATCTTGCCTGAAGCTAACAGAACAAGAATAGAGTAACAGGGAGGGTGGAGGTCACCGAAAACAAACGTGATCCAGGAGGCTGAGGCAGGAGGATTACCTTGAGTTTGAGGCCAGCCTGGGCTATATACTGAGTTCAAGGCCAGCCGCAACTGCATGGCAAGATCCTGTCTCAAAAATAAAAACAAGGTATATACACACAAGAATTAAAAGACTCATATCACAATGACATATGTGTACCCATGTTTATAGCAGCCCAATTTGTGATTGCTACATCTTGGAAACAACCCAAGTGTCCATCAACTGGAGACTGGATAAAAAAGCTGTGGTTCTTCTATACAATGGAGTATTACTCTGCCATAAAAAATGATAAGTTTGAATCATTTCTACTTAAATGGACATACCTTGAGGATATCCTCATAAGTGAAATAAATAGGGCACAGATAGATACATATTGCATCTTTTCTCTGGTATGAGAAAATAAAGATGTAAATGAGTCCTAGCATTGTATGTTATATATTGTGATAGAAAATGCTCAATGTAAAATAGGGTGAAAGGGGACAATGTTGAGATTGTAACAAAAAAGTAAGGAAACAAATTTTATGTATATGGGGGGGTGGTAGGGTGGGTAGGGCTATGGGAAAAAATGAGAATTAAGATGTGTCTTATACTGGTACAAATCCCCATTATGGAGTGCAATCATAATGTGTATATTTAATGTACCAATAAAGATTTAAAAAAATAAAATAAATAAAAACAAGGGTGATCAACAGGACTTAGTTGACCACCAGACTCTGAAAGATAGACACTAGATGGCGCTCTAGTACCACAGCTGGTACCTTTCTGGTACAGCACCAGAAAGGGCCAAAATGGTACAGACACCACGAAGAGATCCCAAGAACATCTGTCAACATCTTCAGTTAGATTACACATAGAAGCTAAGAAAATACACCTCTCAGACAAGACATGTGAAGGATTCATACCTTCTATGTTTGCTTTTTGGTGAACTATATGTGCCTGAGAAATAAGGCTTCAAAGATTAGCAGAGGTGGCTCCTATTTCAAACTCTTAAGTTCCAACAGAATGTAACAAGATATACAGAGATACAGGGTAATATTTTCTGATCGCAGGATACCTAGAACCATCTAAAATACGACCCTAAAGCAATAAAGATATAGGAATTATCAAACATAGAATTCAAACTGTCACTCAGATGTTCACCGAACTAAAGGAAAGAATAGATAACTAAAAATCAAAATGAGAGTATCCACAAAGAAAAACTATAAAGAAAAAAAAAATAGGAATTCTAGAGTGGACTGTAACAACTAAGTTGAAATTTTAACTAGATTCATAGCAGGCTGAGTAGAAGAATCAGTGAACTTGAAAACAGGTCCCTTGAAGTTACTCAGTGGAGGTGATAAAGAACGAAGGGCTGGGGATTTAGCTCAGTGGCACCATGCCTGCCTCGCAGACACAAAGTCCTGAATAATAAAAAGAAAAAAAGTAAAGCCTAAAGGACTTGAGACTCCATCAAGTGAACAAAAAATATGAATCATGAAGTCCTGGAACAATTACAGAGAAAGGATCAGAGAACTTATTTGAAAACTTGCTAAATCTTAAGGGAAAAAATGGACACCCAAACTCAAGAAACCCAGTGAACTCAAGTATGATGATTCTAAAGAGACACATGAAGATATGTTTATCAGCAGATTCTCAGCACAAACTTCAAGGTGGGATGATGTATTCAAAATATGGAGCTATCATATGATTATCAGCAGGTTCTTAGCACGAACTGCAAGGTGGGATGATATATTCAAAATAATCAAAGAAAAATTGTCAACCCAGCATTCTGTACTTGCAAATCTCTCCTTCAAAATAAGGGCTTTCTCAGATTTAAAAAAAAAAGAAAAAAGCTGAAATGTTCATAACCCACAAGATCTGCGTTCCAAGAAATGCTCAGAGAAGTCCTTCAAAGTTGAAAAGAGATTAGACAACAACATGAAAACATAAAATAAATGTATAAACAATATTGTAATACTGGATAGTTGTGTATAAATCCCTTTTAATTATAGTACAAAATCTCAACAAAAAGGCAAAAATGATAAAATTACAAAATTTACTACAGTTCATAGGACAACCTCCATAACAAAGAAGCATCCAGCCCCAAATAAAAATGATACAACTGGAAAACCATAACAAGCATTTATTTAAAAAGTCCGATTTGGAAGAAAGGGAAGAGTCAACTATAAATGGGCATGAGAAAACAAGGGAAGTAGAAATGTCACTTTTTTTTGGAAATTAAGAGTATAATGGTAGTTGTAGAAATACATTTGTCCCATATGGCAAAGCTTGTCAAATCATGCACTTAAATAAATGTAATTCATTGTAAGAAAATTGTATTTCTACAAAGTTGACTTATACAATAGAAGAGATTCAGAAGTAAAATTGTTTTGAAAACCCACCTTTAAATAGAGTGGAAAGGGTATTGCCCAGAGATGAGTAGTAGTTGTTCCTTCTCCCCAGCAGAATGAAACCCCAAATCCTTCACCTTCTGATTCTGGACCTGCCTAAACAGGAAGCATCATGGCCTCCTGTTCAACCTTCCTCCCAACCTCCTTGACAGAACATAGGACACAGCTGGCACGAAGGACAGGCAGTGTCGTTTGGAGCCTTCCAGGCTCCTGTGAAAAACAACACAGAACATAAAGGAGACACAGTCACTACTGGCCACACGTGCCACAGAGCTTCCTGTTCTGCACGTACCAAGTGACCGCAGAATGAAAGGGCTCGCATGCCTTGACAGTGCTCTGCGTGCTCTCAGAGCTATGCTGCTCCACCGGAAGTTGCGCCATTTTCCCCAATCCTACGCAGCCTGTACACTCGGGTCCTCCCCATTTCCTCACCTTGAGCTTATTTATGACTCCTGTTGGTTATTCAGATGGAGGAGAAATTTCCCTCACCCTTTTACTGGCCTAATATTTTACTTCTATCTCCCTGTTAGTATATGTTACCTTGCATAACTTCTCATCTTTTATTAACTTTATGGGTACACTTTAGGTATACATATGATCACATTCATCATTGGGAATTTGCACCATACATGATATGTCTTAGTTTTTGCTTGTTCCCCATTCCCCTGCCTTCCTTGCCTGTTTACATTTATGGCCAAATGGATGCACATTGAGACTGTATACTTAAGTGAAATAAATGGGACACGTATGTAAATACCGAGTTGTCTGTCTGGTGTGAGAAGCTGACAGTATAAATGAGGTCCAAAATATATACTAGATAACGTGACACTGGAAGCAAAGGTTCAGGAGGTCAGGGGAGGGCAGGGGATGTAGCTCAGTGTCGCAGCACCTGTTTGGCAAGTGCAAGGTCCCGAGTTCAGTTCCCGGGGGAAAGAAGAAGGGAAAGGAAAAAAATACGAGAAATGAAGGGGAAAAATGGAAATAAAGCTTTGGGCTATTTTTCTAATCTTTTGCTGTATCAAATTCAGCTTAAAGGCAGAGCTTGTATTCATCCTGTATTTTCTCACCAGTGCTATGTGTCTGAAGATGGTCAATAAATGCCTATTGAATAAATGATGAAACAAATCCACAGACGGACAAATGAAGCCTATAAATAATTATATACACGTGCAAAATGGCAAGTCCGTCTATTCTGTGTCTAAGCCTGTCCCAGCAGGTCCCCTTGCACTCTCTCCTTCCACTCACTCTCATGCTCATCAAGCACCTGCCAACGACCGTACCTGCTGCTTAAGGTTTAAGGTTCTCTACAGGTGGCACTGTGGCTGTTGGCAGCCCAGTCACTAAATCCTGCTGTCTTCCTGTGAAACATAATGTAAAACTAACGCAGAAATCACACTGTTCCCTTTTTTCGGCACCTAGTAAGAAATGATTCAAGGATGAATTGCCAAGAAAATCAATAAAGAGATGAAACAATGGAAGAAAATCTTCCTGCTGGGTAAAGAAAACCTAGAGAAGAGCAGAGTGAAATCCTTACTATCTGATCTGATTTAATATAGAAACTTGAGAGAAACCTTTACCAAGTCCAAACAAAACAATGAGGAGACAATATTCCTAATTTCAGCTTACTGTGTGTATATGCTTCATTATGGAGCAGAAATTTTAAAAGCAAAGTTGCCATTTATGTCAGAACAATGCTGAGTCCCTTGGCCAGGTGGATGGATCTGTTCTATGTGCCCAGAATGCTTGACTCTTATGTGTAAAGACAGGTGGGCCACACAGAAGCCTTGTAGCCCTGCAGACCCAGAGCGGCACCGCTGTCAACAGGCTGAGGCTGGGGGGGAGGCCTGACACCTGCCACTCTCTCTACACCTGACTCTGGACAAGCTGACTCCACCTGTAATGTGCGAAGCAGCCCGGGGAACTCATACTCAACCTTGAGGGTGTTGTTGCAAGGGTAACAGGGCCAACATGTGATGCTCTCAGCACAGGGCCTGGCATACAGAAAGGCCCCAGTGCATTCTGGCTGTTGTGTTTGTGTTATTTCATAGCTTCTGAAGAAGGCGGCCCATCCTCACAGCCAAGCCTGCTCATAAACAGGAAGATTGAAGCCACTCAGATGTAGTTTATCTCCTCAGGAGTTCTTGTGAAGCCAAAGGATGCCAAGAAACACATGTTCTTCTGTATTCCAAAGCTAACTTTCTCACTAAATTTATAAAAGAGAATATATAGGTACTGCTGTGGACCAAAGGAAACTCCATATTGTGCAAAGAAATAAAAGGCCAGCTACATTAGAATTCACCCAGGCCGGCTGGATTATCTCCCCTACTGTGCTCTTGCACAGTGCAGAATTGATTGGAAATGATGTCCTCTCTCCAAGAAGATAAGCAAAAATAGCAGTGGACTGAAAGAAGCCATCTTTCTTGAGACCTTTTTCAAGTACATGAGGAAAATCATCTTTTATGGGAGGCAGAGCAGCTTTCAGCGTGTGAGCACTGAATCTTCCTTCGGAAGAGTTGGGACACCTGGGAAGTATAGTCACTAGCACATTATTTTCTCTCCACACAGAGAGCACTTATTCCCAGGGCAGTAAGGATATTTGCTCTATCTGGCTATTGCTCCATGCAGACGCAGGACGCAGCAGGCAGCCCAGGGAACAGCCAAACCTTATTCTGGGAGGGCTCATTTTTGGGGAAGCTTTGAAGAAGCACCATGAAGAAGAGGGAGTTCAATTCAACTAGAAGAGGAAATTTCTCCTCAGTTAACAGAACGCCCACCCTGTGGAACTTACGGAGATTTTATTTTTTAGAAAAGTCTTGCAAGCTAAAAATACCTATCGAAGAGCACTAGTTTGAGTTTGGATCTAGGTCAGAAGATTGCTGGAGATCTCCCCTGTCCGTATCTTCCCAGAGTTGTGTGCTAAAGCCTCCCAGATCTCTGGATGGCCACGGCCTCTCCGCGACACTGCAGACTCCCAGGCCGAGGCCCCACATCCGCACCTCTGAGCCAAAATACCCATTTATAAACAACTGTGACTGTGCTTTGACTGCACTCACAGAGGCAGCAGCATCCTTAACCAAATGTTCTTAACCTTTTGTGTGTTCTTGGAACAATCTGGTGTCATTTTAAGTGTCTGATCCTTCTGAAACTCCATTAATTTTTGGGTTACAAATCTTAAGTACAATATAGATTATGGTCAAGTTCATGACCTCGATCTGATGGAAGTGGGTTTGAATAGTGATTCCAACCCAGGTAAACTGGGGGATTTTTAACTTTTTAGTTTGGGTTTTATCATCCAAAAACAAACTAATATCTTCAGTGTCACAGGTTAATTATGAATGTTATATGAAAAAATATTTGGAGCATTCAGCATGATTCCTGGCATGTACTAAGCACTCAGTAACCACGGCTATTGTTATTGGCTGAGGATAAAAACCAAAAGTAATGAAACGTTGTGTGTGTACATGTATAGAGAGATGCAATTTCCCCAAAGTAAGTTTAACTATTATGTTTTACAAATATCCACTCATAAAAGCTTACCTTTTTTAAATTATAAAAACTATCAGAAAAAGTTATGAGATCGAAGAGCAACTTCAATTCAGTCTTAGTTCTACGAACGTTTCCCAAGTACCTATTTATGGGGAAGTAGATAGGACTCTGAAACGGTAATCTTGGCAATGGGTGAGGCCTGAACTAGAGAACTGATGACAAACCGGGTTTGCCAAGTTGTGTTGGTCTGTTTTCTGCTGCTATGACGGAATGCCACAGACTAGGAGAAGTCTACACAGCAGAAGTTTCTATAACTCATAGTTCTGGAGGCCAACAGGACTGCACACAGTGAGGGCCTAATTAACACTGCCATGGAACAGCTAGTAATTGCCTGAAACAGAAAATTGGGCCAAACTTTTTAACCATCCATAAGGTCTAAGCCCTGAGAACCTAATCAACTTAAAGGGCCTACCTCCCAACCCAATTACAGCACCAATTAAATTTCAACATGCATTTTGGAAAGGACATTCAAACCATAGTACCAACACTGGACAGGCAGGTCTCCAGCTTTTCTTATATTCTCTGGTGGAAGGAGTTTAATGCTATTAACAGACGGTGACATCAAAACACTAAGTGGTAGCCTGTTTCACAGAAGGAAACTTATGAGTCTTTGGGTAATATTTTATGTACTAAAGAGGAAGTAGAAAAGAGTGTTAATAATTTGTGGACTAAATGGAATTAATTCCACCACTAAAAATTTTTGGGTTAACCACAGTTAGACTACTGGTAGAGTTTATGCAGAATAAAATATGGAAATAGTTTGAAGCAATAGTAATAGAGCAACAAGACCAGGCCACAAAAGTCTGTTTGAAATAGGTATTCTATCTGACCAGACACGCTAGACTGGGGATGGTGAACCTTAGAGCTTTCAGTGATACAAATAGCCCGTGACAACTCATGTACCATGGGTTCAACACCACTGCTCACAGCATGACGCCGCCCTTCCCAAAATGGGAGATTGCAAACTCAGCCGTCTACACAGGCCGAGCAAGTAACATGAAGCTGCAGAGTGAACTCCTGCACGACGATGTTGATCCAGAGCTTGGGAGACAGAGAGTGAACAGGGGAGTGCTTATTGACACTCGTGGTTCCCACCTAGGCATCAGGCCTCTATTGGCAGAGCTCCCCCCTCCCACCACCAGGATTAATTTCAGATGCAAATTTGTATCTGAAATTCTTACTTTTAAATACTGGCAATTCGTGGACATTTTTCTTTTTAGAAAAATCTTGCAGCTAAAAAAAAAAAAATCTATCAAGGAACACTAGTTTGAGTTTGGATCTAGATCAGAAGATTGCTGGAGGTCTCCCCCTGTCCGTATCTCCCCAGAGTTGTGTGCTAAAGCCTCCCAGGTCTCTGGATGGCCACGGCCTCTCCTCCGCACTGCAGACTCCCAGGCCGAGGCCCCACATCCGCACCTCTGCTGGGGGTCTCATGAGCACTTCACACTTACAGCATGTGCGAAACTAAGGCGCACAGGAGATGGAGCTCCCACACCTGTCCCGCCTCCTGTTTTCCCCCACTTCGTAGAAGCTGTATTCCTTGAGAATGCTCTGCTCCCTACTCGTGCTGCTGCTGTCCCACCCGCCACCTGTCCGCAGATCCTTCATTTACTATCAGTCCTTCCTCTTCTCTCCACACCTGTGGCCACAGTCAGCCACCGTGTTCTGTGTTGTGTGTAATTTTTTCCTAACTGGATTCCTTCTTCCCATCATCCTGCCAACCTAGTCTTCATGTAACAAGAATAATCTCTTAAAATATTAAGCAGGTCACATTACTCCCCATTTAAAAGTTCTCAGTGTCTTTATAGTGCATGAAAACTAAGGAAAGAAAATATACCAGATACATATTATACTGCTGTGTCAGGTTAAATAATTTCAATCTGTTAAATGAGAATACCTACATGAAAGAGTTATTACAAGTCACTACTATTTTTGCATGAGTTTTGCATTAGTTTTTGCAGGAAAGAAAGCAAAATTTCATGAATGTTTTGTGGTAGTGGCACTTTATGCTCCTTAATTAGTAACCACCACCAGAGACCCTTCTAAGTTCATTCATATTCTTGTAGCCTCGGAGTAAAACATCTGCTTGATTAAAGGATGAAATTCTGTTTAATAAAGGCACAGGACAAAGTTCGATGAAACATGTACGAAATAATGAATAATTTCACATGTCTTCAGATCACTTTTAGAAGAGAATTAGATCTTTCAACGGAAGATGGTGAGGTAATGAAGGGGCGCAGTTTTACGAAAATGACATTATTCCTCGAACTTTTTAAAATCAGCTTGAACTCACCTCTAGTTACTTTTTGTGAGCTGAACTGGCTGATGGGCCATCGAGGAGGAGGAGGAGGAGAAGGAGGAGTGAGAGGAAGGCAGATGGGGATGGATAGATGTATCAGGGCTCCATTAGTGTAGTTCCAACAAATACCAATAAATGCAAAGGGAGGATAGTGACCTGCGGCTCACAGCCCTGGGTGTCAGTACATGACCTGCCAGCCTGTGGCAAACAGGACATCAGGACAGGATGTGAGGCTGATGCAGCCCACCCACCTCTGCCATGAAAGGGCCAGGAAATGACCCGGGTCCCCCACTCCCAGGACCTGCTTCTTCCTGCCAGACCTCACCTTTAAAGGTCCTGTTACCTTGTATTGTCAAACTGCCACCACACCTTCAACACATGAACTGTGATACTGCAGACCAAACTTTAGCAAGGAGAAAGAAGAGAGAGCTAAAGATTAAATTCCCTGTCATCCTCATTTTTTTACCTCTCCGAATAAGATTTCACCTTTTATTATATCACTGAATAGTGGATTCTCCCATTAATATATATTCTTACTAAATATACAATAAACAGTCCTTTCACTAAGAGTAAAATTGAGGGTCCGGGATTTAGCTCAGTGGTTCCAGCGCCTGTCTTGCAAGCGCAAGGACTCGGGTTCGATCCCCGGTAACCACATACAATACTGGGTGTGGAGACTCACCCGAGCAGCAACCAGTACCACATACCAGTGCTGGGCATGATGGCTCATGCCTGTAATCCCAGCACTCGGGAGGCAGAGGCAGGAGGATTGCTGTGATGTGAGTTGGAGGCTGAGCTCAGGGCCAGCCTGATCTACAAAGTGAGACCCTGTCTCAAAAAACCTTAAAAAAAAAAAAGAATAAAATTGAAAGCTTAAAACAATTTGAAAAGTTGTGAAGAAAGCTAACAGCTTTCTCAGTGGAGACTACTAAAAATCACTGAGAGTCTACCATGTCGTGCTAGCCGGGCACCAGCACACACACGTGTATAAACAGCTGGAGAGAGCCGTGCACCCAGCCCGGGCTCTCATTCCATCACTGCTCCCACTTTAGCCGTGCAGAGAAAACATGACTTTCACAGAGTGGCAGAGTAATTAGTGTAATTACTAATAGCTGAACCAAAATACAGACTAAAGCAAACTAGTGCTAAAGCAGAGTGGCCTGGTGACCCCCTGTCATCCCAGAATCCCAGGAGGCTGAGGTGAGTATTGCAGTTTTAGTGACTTGGGAAGCATCTGTCTCAAAACAAGTTTTTAGACTGGGGGTGTTGCTCAGTATGAGAGTCTTGGTTCAATCCCTAGTATTGGAAGGAAAATATTACTAATAAGTAGATCACACACAAAACTACTTCTTTTCTACTGAATGCTCACAAAAACTCTAGTGAAGAGTTTTGTAAAGAGAGAGAAATAATGAACTGGAAAAATGAAAGCAGCAGCAACAACAAAATTTGAGTAACTGGAATAAAAACAACAGATGCATGTCAGTGATTCACAAGAGGGAATGAACAGCACCCTCTGCAACTGGCTGGGGGAAGCGCTGTGACCTGCCACACCCCGAGGCCCACGGTCCCCACCCCCCAGCCAGTTTGCTCTCCGAGTAGTGCCAGTCGTGCCACGCACAACAGTGTATGCATGCTGGGTAACAAAGGCAAAGCAGTTTGGGGAAAGAGCCGGGCCAATTTGCACCCAGAATTCTCCAGCGGTCTGGGATTAAGCTTCCTGTAGCACTGGAGAGAAGAATTAAAAAAGAAGTAGCCACTCAGCAAATAAAAGCAGATTATACATAGACACATATATGTATATGTACAAGTATACATATACACTTATGTATCTCCAGCTCAGAGAACATTTTACTGCACAATGTGAGGCCAGCTTCCTATTTCATACTTTCACAAAACGATTGCTTTTATTAACTATTTGTTGAACACCACCATTTCCAAATACCAAATACTTGTCCCCTCCGGGAGCTACTCCTGACCTTATATTCTGGTCATTGATTTGTTACGTCATTGTGAGTGTCACACACTAGCAGATCTAGAAAATACTGGAGTTTAGGCTTTGGGCTGTTTCCCCCATGAAACATTCGCATCTCTGAAACTGGTTCCTCACGACTCTCAGTTCTCTGTGTTTGCCTCTGTGAAACATCTGAGGAATTCACTACCGTCATGAAACTCTTTTCCTTAACTGCCCCAGTGTGGGCAAAATATCAGTGATCACCAGATCAAACGTATTGCAACCAGTCTTTAGAGCTTAGACATGTCTGTTGGCGTTTTGTTCGCATGTTTCTCCTGCAGAGAGAGCACGTGTCGAAAGCTGCTTCCTGTAGCCCAGCTCTCCGGCCTCCCCCACCATCCCCCCTCGGCCGACGCTGCGTTCCTGTCATATTTTAAAAGGAAAAAGAGTCATACAAGGGGGAGAGAAACCAGAGTTGGATCTCCCCACCCCAGGCTCCCAGCACCACCAGCCTTGCTATCCTCCTTGCTGATGAGACTGTTCTGTTCCTCTGGCTAAAATACAGATCAGCCTTGAGTCAGTTTCGACGTTGTGTCCTGTGGGCCCCTTCTGTGAGCTGGCCTGTGATCCCGTGGCCCCCTTACCTGCTCCTCCAGAACCTGGTGTGTCTCCCACTGGCATGCTGGTGGGATCGCCTTCCCCTTGTCTTATCATGGTCTGCCTGCCTATGAGCTAGTGAGCTCTTTGAAGACCACAATGGTCTTGTTCTCAGCTGTATCCCTAACATCTGGTGCAATCTTCAGTGCCAAGTAGTAACACATCAAATTACGCCTTGATAAACAGGTGAATGTCAGTTTTTAGTGAATGCATGAAGTATGTTCACAGCAGACTAGGAATACAGCCTATAAAAATTTTTTTAAACAAATATAAACTCAAAACTAGAGATGATGCAATTTGTGTTAGCATTTTTGGTTTCTTTGCTTCCATTTAACTTTTTCCATTAAACCCATTACATACAAAGCTTTTAGTACTTCTGTTTTCACTTAGCATTATATTGTTTCACAGAAAATCCTGGTAAGCATTTACTCTTGTAACTACAAATTCTTTGGAAACTTCAGTGGTTATAAGAACGGGCCTTTAAAAGTCAGTGTATTCAGATATTCTGTTGTTGGACTTTAAATGAATTGCCAAGTTTTGCTGTTATAAGAACGCTTTAAGGAAGACATTCGCATCGCTCTTTCTCTCTCATCTTGACCAGATGAAAGTTTCACAGTCATAACCATGAAAAATAGAAATAGTGGTCATGAAAAACCGAGAAAGGGAGGAGGAGGTACACAGGAAGTCCGCAAAGTGCCCAGAACACAGACTAGAGAATTACTGCTAGTTTTTCTATAGCACAATAGAGCAATAAATGGTTAAAAGCAATCTATGATTTATTTCAAAGTGACCACAAGTGTGTAAAACTCCTAACAAATATGATTAAATGATTAAAGATATGGGCATGCTTACTATCCTGATTTGATTATGTGTTGTGTATGTGTATGAAAGTACCATAATGTAGCCCATAAAGACATATATACCTCAGTAAAAAAGAAAATTCCAGTTTTATATGCAACATATAACATACAATGTATTCTTTGTTCTGGGTTTTTGGGGGGAGAAAATTTGTTTTTTGGAGGGGCGGGTTGAGACTTGGCCTCACTACATCTCGCTGACTACCCCTGAACTCACTATGTAGCCCAGACTAGTCTTGAACTCATGACAATCCTCGCGCCTCAGCCTCCTGGGTTACCCTGTGTGTCACTGTGCCTAGCTCCGTACAATGTACTCTGAACATTATCTTTTATTTTTAAAGCATGAAGGTTATATAGTCCAAAAGGAATATCTCATTTCTACTTTCCATTGATCAGTCACTTATATCCTCCTATGAATTGTGTGTTAGCCTTTTGCCTATTTTCTTTTGGAATATTTTTCTTGTAGACTTAAAAGCTTTCTAAGAATATAATCATCCTCAAAACTTTTATAAATTTCCCAGTCTAATAGGCCTTTGCTTTGATTTTACATCTTCTTAACATTTTAATGTTTTACACATGTATCCATCTTTTCTGTAAATTCCTCGCTTTTCTTGCCCTCTTGATAGATTATATATTTTTCCACTGAGAAAAATAGGTAATATATTTTCATTAGTCTTATTAGTTTCTGTCGTTGCTATTATTTCCACTTAACACTTGGGTTCAGAATTTATTTGGAATCAGGCTGAGGTGAAGCTTTGAAGTTTTTAGTGAATATTAAGTTTTCCTAATAACCTTCTCTTGGCCTTTCAAGAAACGTTAGCAGAAGCGACTAGAGTGAAATGAGCAGCGTTCAGAGACATGTCTGCGTCCTCACTGTGGCCTTTGCCTTCTCCTCCAGGTGAACGGGAACCTGCTGTGAGCAGCGATTCTGACATCTCCTTGATTATGGCCATGGAAGTGGGGCTCTCGGACGTGGAACTCTCCACCGACCAAGACTGCGAAGACGTGAAGTCTTGAGGGCTGCAGAGAGAGCCGAGAGACAGTGAGACCAAGGGGGCAGGAGGCAGGAGTGCTCCGAGACTGCGACGGGGCGCCACTTCGGATCACCTGGGAACTCCAGGGCGCTGTGTTTAAGATGGTACCGAAAAGCAATATCCAAAGTCTCATTCATCAGGACGCAGTTCTCCCAACGCTACAACAGTCCATGGCCTTGGCAGCTTGGTGTTGAAAGCTGGTTTCCCTTTCTGTGTTCATACGCACAGGTGTTTCAGAAGCTCCTAGAGCAGAGACTAAACGTCTTTACGGTTTCTTAATTTTATTTCAGTTTTTCCAAGTCTCAGTTGTCTTGTGTAGGGAAGACTGTTTGACTGGTCTGTGTGAATTTCTTTTCCATAACGGTAGAGTTCACATCGACGCCTGTCCTCGCCTGGGTCACGCCCGCTCTTCTGTTGTGTTCTGTTTAGAAACAGCAGTTCCAGCTGTGATCAGGTTGTTTTACATCTGTGATATTTGTGGTTTTGACCTCTCAGCAGGGAGCGTGCATGGCGTTGAGAATGCCTCTGCTCCTTGACACAGTGCCCAGCCAGCTTTCGTGAGGAACCGAAATTCTTTTAAACAAGTCATGAAAAATTCCATATGGCAGCGATCCTAAATCCACTGAGGCCACGACTCATTCTTTAGAGCTGTGCCTCACTGGCTTTGATTGGCTGGGCTCTACGAAGGCCCTGCTCCATGAGGAGGGTGCTCCAGGGGTGGACTTCAGCTCTGATAAGTCTCCCGGTCTTTGGTGGAAATGCTGAACTCACAAGTCCCCTCCCTGGCATGAACATGGGCCTCTAGTGGCAGTGTCTGGGGCTGCCAGCCTTGAAGCTTCAGAAAAGATAGAATCGTGTGAGCCCAGGGGTAAAGGCAGGGGTGGCTACAGTCCCGCCTCGCTTTCACCTGACCTCGAGGAAGGCTTCGTGTGGACCCCAAGCGGGCAGCTTCTCGGGGCTCCCTGAGTGTGCAGCACTCGAGAGGAGGAGGTGGGATTTGATACATCACTCCCACCGGAAAACACATCATGAGAACTCGCTGAATTGACTCTACCTGAGAGAGAGAGAGAAAACTAGGGAAGGGAGGTATCCAGTCAATACCAAAATCCACCTGTGTTTTAAACCGTTTGCTTTTATTCTTTTTTTGTAACAGGCACAGAAACGTACTATTTTTGCAGGCAGCGATTTTGTTATATGTTCACACTTCCAGATGCAGGGGCGCCTCGAGCAGTGACCTGTGTCTGGACGGGCAGGTGGGTCACTTTATCATCTCTAAGCAGCTGGCAAAGGCCGGGCAGCCGCCTGGATTAACCATGAGAGAGCTTTTCTCGCCGAGCTGTGTGTACGTGTTTGATGAGGGCTTTTCCACCTCATTACACTAATACTCAAACAGAGTTGGGTTCCAGTGTGTACCGTCGCTGCCTGCGGAACCTGGCCTAGGGCTCACAGGGGACCCTTGCTCCTCTCGTCTCACCACCCGGAATGTTTTACTGGAATGCATTTCCGTCTCAGGATGAGAAGCCAGGCAGGGAGGAAGGGACTGAAGTCCCGTGAGAGGCCTCATTTTCTCCATCTGTACAGCGAAGGGTTCCATGCAGTCCCCAGAGCTCCCCCACACTGGAGAGCTCAGATGAGCACTTTGCCAGCGGGCTCCAGTTTTGCACTTGGCAGCAGGCGTCGCGGCGGGGGCAGCAGTGAAGCGTTGGCCTCTGGCATGCCTCTGTGGCTGACAGCGAAGACAGCTAAGTGATGCCAGTTTTAAGTCCAAGTAGGAGCTGGTTTGTTCTGCCATTTTTCAAAGCTGCTGTTAGAGTTTGCAGTCTCTGGACACCTTCAAATCCTCGTTCTCGGTGTGTAATTCTGAACCTCAAAGAGTTTATTTTTCTCAGCTTTGGCCTTTATCACCTACATCTCTTTTAGTCAGTCTGCCCCCAAACAAATGTTATATCAAGTTTAATGGAATTAGGATAATTCCACAGCAAAAGAAATATGAATTATATTCTGTACTCAGAGAAAATGTCCTTTGCGTTGTACTGCCATCTGTTTGAGGAAAGATTTTCTCTTGTTGATGGCCAGGTAAATTAGAATGTGCACGTTCAAGTCCTGACCACCAGGCACTCTGTAGGATCTTGTAGATAAGGAAAGGTCCTAGCGCCTCATCCGAGGCCTGTATCTAGCCCACTGAGGTCCCACTGCAAACTTCCTGAGCCTGGGAGATTTTTCCCTTAGTAGTTTTGCTATGCTCCTGGTAGTTGAAAAAAAAAATTTTTTTTTAATCAGAAAGTCTCCTTTTCAGAAGAAATGGGAAAAGCCCTTCTCTGTAGCCTTCTTTGCCACCTCCCCCAAAGACAAGATTCTGTGCGACCCAGAGACCCATTGGTGCACGTGTGAGTGTCCAAGGATGTGTAACCCAGAGCTACAGACTGTACATGTACTTGCACAAATATATACTGCAAGGATCTAAACCAACACTGTCCAACAGAAATGCAACACAAGTCATATATGTAATTTTAAATTTTCTACTAGCTTCATTTTAAGTGAAAATAATTAATGTAATTTTAATAATATGTTTTATTCAACCCAAACACCCTTGTTTTAGGATGTAATGGATACAAAAAAAAATGCTAAGGAGATACCAACTCTCTTTCTAGTCTTTTGCACTCACAGTACATCTCATTTTGGACCTGTAAGCACTCAACAGCCACACGTATCTAGTCACTACCATTAGGCAGCACAGGTCTAGTCTTCCCTCAAGAATCCCCAGGCCTTACAGAAGAAAAAGGCTCAGTCTCTTAATTACCTCCACAGAGAACCAGACACCACCCAAGTCGCCTAGTGAGAGGGCCAGAGGTCCATTTCTTCTGTAATGAATAAAGACTCAAACAGTCCTTTCTGAAATTTCTGCTTGAATCTTCTAACCACTGCTGTCCACTCTCATTGCTTTTATTTCTCTGACTTCCCAAAGTCAAACAAACCATGTTGATCTGGTGCTGAAACAAAATTCTGCTTACTTCTATGAGAAACCCTTGGACTGGTTTTTGGCCCTGTTGAGAGCCAAACAGAGCTCTAGAGTGAAGTCATCCAACTTTACCTCAAGCCCTGGTTCTTCTGTAAGGTTAGCAGGTCTCTGCCCAGGCCCCCTGTTCCTTAACTCTATAGCTCCAGGTGGAACTCAAGAATTTGGAAGGAAAGACTGAGCAGGGACACTTGAGGCAAAATATAAGCTTTTGTGTGGCCTCCCTGAGCATGAGCCTTTGGGGATTATGACCGTCAGACTCCAGTTGTGAATTACAACCACCTCTGGCAGCTGGCCTGCTGTTCTCCGTCAGCTCTGCCCATCACCCTGCATTGAGGGAAGAAAGGAACATTTGCATTCCCTCAGAAGAACTCAGGGCCACCTTTAGGCATCACTGCCCCCTGTGCAGCTCATCCCCTGCAAGAGCTGCATGCTGATGATCTATAAATACACCTCGAGTGTGGTTATTCTCCACGGTTGGGTCGCCCCTGCCAGGTCAACTCCGATCTTCCACACCGAGTCAAAAGTAGAGAGTCAGGAGAAGATAGAACTCAACTGTTTTGACATCATGTGGTCATTAACACTCATCACTAAGGAGGCACGTCTTTGCCCATTTTTGTAATCTTTTGTTGTTGTTGTTTGCTTTTTCTTTTACCATTTCTTCATCTAGAGTCTCAGGTCAAGGTGTTGTCATGGCAACAATCAAAGGCCCCAGTGGCTGTTTCATTGCTTGCCTGACCTAAGGCCACCACACCTTCAAATCCTAAATGATGACAGATAATCCAGCAGAATCCTTTGTGAGTTTTCTATTAGGCAGAAAATTCTTGGAGCATGAGAATTTAGCTCCATTTCACTGTCCACTGAATACATCACTGAGACCAAACAAAGAAATCTCACTGCATCAAAACTCTTTCAGAAAAGTGGGGATACAGCCTGGAGTTAATGGTATATGCCCATAATCCCAGCAATCAGAAGGCTGAGGTAGAAGGACTAACATGAGTTCAAGGCCATCCGAAGCTACATGGAAAATTCAAGGTCAAAATAAACCACATAGTAAGACCTCATCTCAAGAAACAGACTTGGGATATGGAATTAATTCCTGTATGGATCAAGGGCCCAGTCCCTGTGTTACTAGGACCACTGAGGCAATCTTTAGCAGCATTTTTATATTCTCTGACTCCCTACCCTTTTTATCTTTGACCACCTGTTTCTGTATAAACATACACTTTTCTCATCTTTCCTTCATTTTGTTATTTTTTTCCCTTTCCTTGTAAGAACCTCTCAACCTTGAGGATAAAAACAAATTTGGTGGCCCCATAATGATAGAGTTAGCTATAAGCTTATCATGCTATCTGTTCTTAGTGATGTTTTTCTCTCTATTGGGTGGTAATATCTGTACTTTTACTTCTGACATAGAAAACTGATGTACTGTAAAGGTTTTCTTACACCAATCACTTTCACTTTTATTTTTTTAAAATCTAGATTTCAAGAATTCAGGCCCTTCATACTCAGCTATATCCGCATGCTCTTTAAGGGGGTCAGGATTTAACTAAGTGGCTAAATTGCTCTGATTAGGCTCCAACTTGCTGTTCTCCTGCCTCAGCCTCTCAGAGTGCTAGGATGACAGGCTTGCATCCCCCACACTCAGTTTCATTTTTGTTTCCTTTACTACTGTTTTATTTTAAGCCACCTATAGCTTTGTATTTTTCAGGCTTCCTTACCTGAGGTTTCCCAAGTGAAAACGGCAAGATGACAATACCCAAATGCCGTCTCAGCCTTCTCTGTCACTGGCAGTGCATGTGCTGATCCAGGTTCCCGCAGGCCCAAGGGCAGGATTTGTATGTTGTGGCCAATGCACTGCTCAACCCCTCAGCACAAAGCTTTCTCCTCATAATGAAGAGCCACTTAAAACCAACGAAGGATCAAAGTGGCTGCCCTCTGAATCCGGGGTCCATGAGGTTCCCTGTACAGTGCTCAGTGCCATCGAGGGGACTGAGGGGGCACAGCCGGTGATTCTGTGTCACGGGAAGGGACCCAGGAGGTCAGGACAGAGGCTGCGGGATTCCTGGTCAGGGAGCGGGTGACGCAGGGCTCGAAGCCTCCGCGATAAGTATATAGGTGGGCTCCCTGAAGAAATGTTCATCCCCCAGGCTTAGAACTGATACAGATGGGGGTTGTTTCAGTAATCGAATGCTGTATCACCCACAACTACAAAAAACATCCAGGTCGCCTGCGGAAGTCAGTCAGTTCTGGGATGCAGGGGGGAATCTCTCATCACCGGGTAGCTCTTCCTTGCCCTACTTACTTATACACCTCTTAAACCCTGGCTCTTTGCATAGAAGCAGTAGTGCTTAAACACGCTTAGATTAATAGCAACATTCTTCTCTGTGGAGCCTCTTGATGGCGCAAAGTTAGCACCCTAAAACTGACGAACTAAACCCAGACGCTAGATACGGTCCTTAGTCACGGAGGCCTTTCGATGTGAAACCTGCTTGTTCTACAGAAACCTCCCGAAGGTCATCCCTTGTCCTTTCCCTGTCTGATGTGCTTCATTATCCGGTGGCTTAAGGAGCCTCAGTGATCAATGGTCTTGTGATCCTGTGCTGCTACTGGTGTTTGCACTCACTCCAGAGCCGTTTGACCGAGGGCCGCCCACTGCTTATCTACAGATGGCATTGTTAAGACAAGAATATGCGTCTCCGAGAGGCCTGCAGATCTGAGCAGGGCGAGAGAAGCTCCGTGCTGTAGAGAGGTCATGAGTTACCCAAAGTCATGCTCAGTGAATCTCTGCACCCCCGGGGAACAGGGAAGATTAAGGACCGTTTGTGCTGCGTAAACCAAAGACTGATCACTACCCAATGAACACATGTTTCTTCCGTTGCCCAGCTGAATTTTCTCTTGATGTTCTCACAAATAAATGTGAACTGGGTCTCATGGTACAATGAAACCGTAAAGGGTTTTCTTTTGAAGGCTGTCAGCTGACCTCCAGGGATCTCAAGTGAGTGAGCTATGGCGTTGGTACCACCCTATCTTTAAAGCCTAGTGTATGGGCCCCTTTTCCTTCAAAACTTTCAGACAAGTCAAACGCTTTATGGAACGCAGAATTTTGTTCTCTTTGAGAATGTGAAGATTTCAAATAGCCAAAGAATTTTCATGCATAAGCGCTAGCTCTTAATGCATCCTGTTGTTTGGAGAAAATACGAAAATGTTGCCTGTACTGATAGCAGAGCTGTTAAACAATGACTAACACGTGGATTTAATGTGAGTGTGCATTGTTGGCCTCTGTGGTACTTACAGGTCGATAGGATGTTACTGCGTGGTGAACAGCGCCCTCTGCTGGAATACTATTCTTTCAGCAAATCAGTTTTGACTTGGGTCATCATTTCCTTAACTCATTTTTTTCCTTTTATCATACCATTTCCTGAATAGTTGAGAATCTGATCTACAATTCTCAAAGGAGGAAAGAATGTCACAAACTCTGAAAAGTTGTAAGAGACCTCACAAAAGCGCTTCCGCCCGTCTGCAGGATGTTGAGATGCACCGTTTGCAAAGATTACTCGGGCTGAACTACGTGGGTTGATGTGTCCATTATCTCAACTTTCTCCTTGTGAAATCACAAAGGAAGATCAATAAAAGAACTTTTCATATGAATGTAAATGGTGTGCAATGCTCTTGTGTTTTGTACATGTAGATAATACATTTGTTTCTGCTTTCACATTAGTAATCTGAAATAGTTGTACCATTTTATAATTAGAGAGCATTAGATGTGGGAGAGGTTGAAAGGCACTATTATTCTTATAGCGGGATGTCCCTTATATTTAGAAAAATTTGAAGTAATTTTGTATTTGTGTAATTACATTCCATCCATTTCCTTTAAAAAAGAAAAAAAAAAAGATAGTGTTCTTTAAATGTTGGTGAACTTGGGAAAATTGGTGCAGTTTCCAGGGAAGTCTCCCCACAGTAGTTGTGTGACACCAGCTTTGTAGACTACGGGCCATAACCAGCGATTCTCAGTTTTTAAAAATGTGAAACATAAACCCAATTTATGCAAATCTCTTTTTACAGCATAGCATTATTTCTTACTGGGGGAAAAGAAAAAGATCTGCAAAGAATGAATGTACAGTTAAAAAATTAGTGGTGATGACATTATACATCAACCTCCCATCCTTCTCTGCTAACAAGAGAAAAATCCAATGGCTTCACTTCACTTTCCTAACATGAATTATGTGGGCTTTTAATTATAAAATGAATGAGGTCACAGTTTGGATTTTACTTAGTTTCCTCACAAACACTTTTTGGCTGGTCTGCAAGTCATAAATATGATGGCTCCATCCCAGCCTTGCCCGGCCCCTCTGTGGACAGATCACAGCCCTTGGCTCCATCAGTTCATCTGCCCTCTGAGTCCCAGAATCACAAGACATTGCTTCCAGTGACACCTGCGCAGGGAGTTTCCAACATGGATGGCTCTCGATGGTTGAAATAATGCAGCATGGCTCACACAGCCATTCTACCCATATCATTTTCGGTAAAGTCATGTACCATTGAAGAGTCAGTTAAGGTGGCACAGCAGTCTGTTAGTTCTGTGTAACTCTTTTTCCTTCTCCACCTCAGGCACCAACCCTAATCCTTTCAAAGCACTTTATATCTCTTAAGATACAAAGAAATTTGAAAACACAACCTGTCTCTCAAGGCATTTGTCTTCTATTAGGAGACACAGACTTTTATTTTGCTTCATTTATTTTCCATGTGCATGGAGATCATAAACTGTTTTTGTTTCATCCTGGGCCAGCCATAAAACATTAAGGGTGATAGTTGGAAACACTTGACTATACATCATGACTATTTTTGTTATATAGAAGACTATTATGTAAATAGTGCAACTGTGTTCTTATGTACTGGTTTAAAAATCTATTGCAACTATACAGATTTTAACACGAGGATTGTGAATTCCAGGAAATTTCACTGCAAAATTTTGTTTGGTTTTGTTTTGTAATAAAATGAAGCCAAATGCTTGTGTTTCTGTGATCCATGTCCTCTGTCAACTGTTCTTCATTCTGAAGTGACAGTCTGTACAGATTTCAAAATATCTGTTTGCTGCTAATTTAGGATTATGTCAAAAGACCAAAGATCACTGTTTCCTGTAACAGGTAACTCAGCTACCAGGCACCAGACCCCAGCTTCACTCTGCCATTCTAAATGAAGGGTTTGGAGCCACAAACGGCTGCTAGACTGGATTCTGTCTTGGGCAGGTATATCCTGTAAACCTTACCAGGTGGCCAAGTCTTTTTTATATGTATACTTGTTATATGTATAAAGGTTGTTATTATTATTGTTGGAGTGCAGATGGATGAACCCATGGCCTCACACATGCCAAGCAAATGCTCTGCCACTGAGCAAGTCCCAGCAGCATTTCTAAAGAATATTAAGAATTAGCAAGGGATTAGTACAGGAAATAACATGAGTCCACAGCAGGTAGATGAGAAAGTTGAAGGTGTCACTTTCAGAGGAATCTCCCACTGGAAATTGAGAAGCTCCCTACACAGCTGTGTCCCTGGCTCTGGCCCAGCCAAGACCCCTGACATATCTCCTAGGGCAGACAGCACTGGATATACAGACAGCACTGGCCAGACTGTGGCTAGAAACTTCCATCCACCAAGCTCCCAGAGACCCAGTAGCCAAAATTCATACACTTAAAGGCTGAGGCCTCAAAAACACTGCTGCCCTACAGCTTTGCTGTGGCCCAGTCAGGCTTAATGTATAGCTACAAAGGTGTCTAAGGATATCGTCAGGACTGCAGTGACTGTGCCACAGTGAAGGCACTTTGAACTTTGCTTATCGTTGCCCAGACAGGGGGCAACGTGAACTGACACCTGGGCCTATGAAGCTAGACACCATCACTCCTGACTCCAGCTTCTAATCTTTCCAGTAGTTCAGAGGTTCCTGAGGGACATAGCTGAGATAAATTCAAAGCTATAGCAGAGTCCCAAGGTCAACTAAGTTGAGATACAGCTTTGCACAACACATGGTAGCTCTTAAACCCTTGGGAGGAGACGTCCAACAAGTCTCCAATTTAGCTTCGCATAACAGCCTTCTTGTGGCAGAGAGATAACAGAAGCCCCTTTTTCAAGTGTTGTATTTTCCAGCAGTGCACTAGACAAGACCAGTTGTGTGGCCTACACTGGTATTCACACTGGCGAAAACCTACCACCTGTGGCTTCTCGCCTGTCCCTCCTGCGCACTTCTCAGAGCCTTGTCTCTGCTCCCGAACCATTAGGGAAAGTCAGTAGGGGCACCGTTTGCATCATCAGCATAAAAGCCTGCTTCACTGGGAATGAGAATGTCAGGGGGACAGTCCCTGCTGCCCAGGGCACCTATGTGCCAGGGATCACTGGGCAGCAATGTGCCATACTATCTTGCTCTTCTTGAGGAAATCAAGACTCTGCCTCACGTGGAAACTCCACTTTGTGGCTTTCATTTGGAAAAAAACATGGAATGGAAAAACGTGAAGTCTCCCCAGAGCGTCGCAGAGAGCCACTGAGACCAGCTTTCCCAAGCGACTCTCATCCCGTTAAGCACACGTTAAGGGCAATGAGGAACTAAGCTACTCTTCCCAGGCACACAAGCGTGTCTACTTATTTTCTAAGTGTTATAACCTGACGTTAGTATCCTGCTCATTTTCTTGGCTTTGTGGAGTCACCCACCGCATCAGATGGAAGGAAGGTGCCGGGAGGAATTGGAGTGGGGAGAACATAAATTCTTCTGATTCTGTGCCAGTTACTATCCACAGAGCAGGCAGTGCGACTGATGGGAAATTCAGGAGACTGAGAGGCTCTGTATTCCTGAGCGGCTTTAAAGTGACACTTCCATCATTCTCAGGGAACCAATCACCGAACTTCTTTCACCTCTGGTCTGCCATATCTGCTGGTGTAATGTCTCCCTCAGGACTCACGGTGACTCTTCCTCCTTGGCGATGAGAAGAATTGGTCACAGGAACCTTTCCATCATGCCATCAAAGACCAGGGTCCCTCTGCTGATCATCCCAGCAACCCAGCACAACTGAAGGGCCAGCAGGCCCTATATTTGGTGGCACACTGGGAGGTATAAATCAGCCCCCTCCAATCCCTCTGTTGTGGAAGCCAGGCTCGCCCTGTGTCTGTGGGAGCATCCAGAGGGTCTGCGCAGTCAGAACCCAACCCCGTCAGCCCATGTGAGCCTCCCTCGAACATTCCTGCCTTCTTTCCTCTGAGGGATCATATATTAAACAATCAAGCGGGAGACCAGAGCCAGCACCCACGGGCAGGCAGCTGCACTCGGTTGCCATGAGCGCTGTATACACAACACAGCTGTCATTGGTATTACAGATCTAATGGGAGCCAAGGGCCTCGAATAATAACTCAGGACTTGGAAATGGTATCCACACCTATAAATAGATGGGCAAGCACAGAAGTGAGTTATAGAATAGACGAACATGAGAACATCAGTCCTGAGAATAAGATGACCTCACTCTGGGCCAGGACCTGATGTTTTTCTACCAGCAGAAGTCCCGGTGAGTCTAAGTCCAGGAGCCTTTTGTTCAGGATTGAGTTTTAATGCCAACACCTGAACATACCTCATTCACAGAGCTTCCTTTATGATAAAGAAATTAAAGGTAGTCCATGTCTCTTATCAGTTTCCCTTTGCCAGTTTTTAATTCCTTTGTTTGAAACATGGAGGCAAAGGAGAAAAGGGAAGACATTTATTAGGAGAAGGGGCAAGGCTAACACTAGTCTCCCTGACCCTACTGCCAATTCTTTTGGCAGAGCCATGCCACTTCCTTAAGTGGTCAGACATCCATCTGCTCGGAAATACCAAGAATGGAAAGCAGGAAAAACTGAAAACTGTCATTTGTTGAGATTATTGTGTAGTCCTGAAATACTGCTAAACAGGAACAGTTCTAGTTTGGAAAAACAAGATGGATGCAACCATATGACACAGGCCATGTAAACCTGCGCGCACACACACACACACACACACACACACACAACCTACCAACAAGGTGAGTCCCCTGCACACGCCATCTAATGTTAGCTATGCAAGAAAACTACTGCCTGAAGTTCCCTTTGTGTCATTGCTCTCTCGACTCCTCCTTCAAAATACAACTAGCCGTTATATTACACTTTTCAAACTGGCTCACAGACATGGCAGAAGTCAAGAGGGAAGACTCCTTTTTTGAAATATGAGAGATCCCCAAGCTGCAAAGTGGCTAAAAACAGAACAAAATATTTAAAACTTTCATATCTAGAAGGAATCCAACATGGCTGACAGGAAGAGTGCAATGGAGAGACCAATGGGAAGGAAAGGATGTGGCGGGCGGGAGAGGGGCTTCCGTGCTAAGATGGGAGGTAACCTCCTACACAGACTAAGTCAAACAACTGGACGATTTTCAAAAGGAAGTGGAGGACTGACAGCTCCGCAGGCCCCTGCTCACCTTGGGCACCCATCTTAGTGAGGGAAAGAACTGCAGAGACCAGCAGCTGGGAGGGGACCTGTGTCCCCTCTGCACACTGGGGAAAGCTGCACTGCTGTGCTCTACGCTGCAGCACACGCTGGGGACACCCTCCCCCCAAGAGAGGCTATGCAAGCAGAGGGCATCCTAGCTGAGCTGAGTGGGAGACCCTCACTCAATGAACTGCCCACTGGAACAGGCAGGCTGTTCCCTGGAGCCTAAGTGCACAGCCAGGTACTCCGACCAGTCTAAGCAGGCCTCTATCCCAGAGTCAGGCAACTGCACACTGCTGCAAACCAGCTGTGTGGCCCGTACATCTCTGAGTCATGGGCAGTGTATTCGAATAGCCTGGCACAAGGCATTGCCCTCCCATGTGGAACCTCTACAGTATTCACTGAGGGCAAGGGAACCCTGCCCACACCCTGTGCAGAGCAGCAGGGTCCACAGACTCGAGCGGGCACCACACACCACTGAGGAGACCACAGACTCAGAGTGAGGGCCAGTTCTGTGCTAGCCACTGCTGTGGCCCAGGTTTCTGGCAAAGTGGTTAGAGGTTAACCACACAAATGTCCTTGTTGGAGTGTTTGAACAGGGTTCCCATCAGATATCCTCTGAGATTTAAATTTGTGTGTGCTGTGCTATTGGGTTTGGTTTGATATCATTTGGTCACTGTTTGTATATCTGAGAAAGGAGGCTGCTCCTTTGAGTTTAATTTTTCTTCTATTTCTTTTTATTGTAATTGGTTTACAGGTTCTTTTCTTCCTCTTATCTCCCTGTCTAATTTCTTCTCAAGATCCCATAGCAATTCTATTTAATTCTTTTTCGGAAAGAAAATTAACATCACATTAACTCCTCCTCTCATTTCTAACTTGCCATCTTCTGCTCTCTCTCTCAGAACCTGCTCCTGTATCTACTCACAATCCTCCCTATAATTTTACTTTGAGGTTTCAGTGTCTTACCCAGCTCCCCCAACTCCTGCCCAGTTTTTTTGTTTGTTTGTTTGTTTTGTTTTGTTTTTGTTCTTTTCCTCTATTGCTATTTTTCAGTATTTTTCTTTTATTCTTTTTTGGTGGGGTTTAGAGTTCAGTCATGCTTTCTCATGTCCCTCCTTGTTTTCTATTGCTTGCTTTATTTGAGGATAGCCTGTCTCTGCGTCTGTCGGTCTATCTCCCCCATCTCATTCTCCTTTTCAATTAGTTCCTTATTATTCTATATTTTCTTCTCTATTTTATAATCTCTACTCATTATTTATCCTTTTCCTTGTTGGTTTTCTCTGTTACTCTTATCTAGTACTATTAATTTTCTTTTATGCTGTAATAGAATAACATATCAATTTTATTACCTTCTCATCTTCCACTGTTTAATTTTTTCAGTCTATTTTTATCACACCGCCAGGTCTACACTAGTATAATCACCTATTCCTATGAATCTGTACATCATTAACTATCTTATTATGGTTCAACACTATTCTATTGTGAATGGAGATAAAAATGATCTATTGAGTAATTACTGTGTTATTATCTGGCTTGTTTTAGTTTGAACTAAAACTATAGATCTCCTTCATATGGTTAAAGGTGGTGTACAGTGTTAGTTATTATATCAGACAAACCAAACTTTGAACAAATGAATTTAATAGATCTCTATAGAGTGTTCCACTCAACAAGAGAATATATTCTCTTCAGCACATGGGACTTTCTCCAAAACTGACCATGTACTAGCCCATATGCATGCTCAAGTAAAGGCCAAGGAATCAAAATTATTCCATTTGTATTATCCAATCTTAATGCAACTAGGAATAAGTGGCAAAAGAGCACAACAGAAACTAGGAAAGCACAAATATTAAGTAATACCCTCTTGAATAATCAATTGATCACACAGGAAATTTAAGAATAAATTAAACATTTCTTACAATCAAATGAGAATGACAGTACAACATACCAGAATCTATGAGAAGTAATGAAAATAGTCCTAAGAGGAAAATTTGTAACATGAATTCTCACTTCAGAAAAAGTGAGCTCAAATAAATAACCTAATGATGAACTTCAAGGTTCTAGAAAAACAATAACCAAAACCCAAAGCTAGTACAAAGAAGGAAGTTATAAAGATCAGAAGAGAAACTAATGCAATTGAGACAAAAAAAAAATCAATTGAGTTGATTCTTTGAAAGATTAGACAAACCCTTAGCCATCCTTAACAAAACAAGAAAAAAGACCGAAATCCATGCGCTAGAAAAGAAAGAGGTGATGTTACTGCAGTAATCTGCTCAAATCTCAAAGAGTAGAAATAACTACTTTGAGAACCTGTATAAATAAAATGGAAAATTCAGAAGAAATGGACACATTCCAAGATGCATGTGAATTACCAGGACCAAGGATTTAAGTCAGTAGGTTCAGTGCCTGCCTCACAAGCACAAAGTCCCAGTTTAATCCCCAGTACCACACACACACACACACACACACACACACACACACACACACACACACACAACCAAAATTGAATCAAGAGATCGGAAAATCCTCCATAATCCAAGTCAATCAGTGAAACTGAGGAAGTAATTTTTTTTAAATGTGCTAGCTAAGAAAAGCCCAAGTTCTAATGGATTCATTATCACATTGTACAAAAACTTTAGAGGAGATCAAACACCACTACTTCTCAAGTAGTCGTGACAGGAAAGCAGTACCCCCAGAGTCATGCCAGGAAGCAACTTTACTCTGATTTCAAAATCAGGAAAGAAACCAACAAGGAGCAAGAATGATAGGACAATCACTTTAATGAACACAAGTGCAAAAATGTTCAGTAAGATACTGACAAACAGAATGCAGCAAATCATCAAAAGATTATACACCGTGACAAAGTAGGACTGGTGACAAAGGGGCGCAAGGAAGGTTCAACATATGCATATCAACAAATTAATATATGATATAAACAGAAGCAAGGAAAAAAACAACATGATCCCCTCAAGAGGTGCTGCCAAAGCATTTGACAAAATTTAACATCCCTTCAAGATTAAAACTCTAAAGAAAATTAGAATAGGTCTTTATCTCAATCTGATAAAAGGCTCCAATAACAAACCAACAGCTAACATCAGACTACTGAGAGGAAAGCTGAACACCTCCCATTCTAAAATAAGGACAAGATAGGCATGTCTATGATCACAATTCTTGTAAAATATAGTTCTGGAAACATTAACCAGAATAATTAGACAAGAGAAAAATGAACGGAATATAGATAAGAAAGAAAGAAATTATTTGGTGATGATATGATACTCTACAAAGGAGACCTTCAGAACTCAAAAATCTTCTGGAATAGCTAATCTCAGCAATGTACAAAGATTTTTGAGTCAACACTCAAAAATAAATAGCATTCTTGTATATTAGTAACAAACTCAACAAGAGAAATATTAAGGAAACAACAGCTTTTGTAATAACATCAAGAAAAATGAAATACTTTGGAATTAACCTAAAGTGAAAGACCTCTACAATAAAAATCATGGTACCATGAAAAAAGAGATCAAAAACAACAGAAAATGAAAAAACATCCCCTGTTCCTGGATAGGCACAACTAATATAGCAAAACTGACCATACTTCCAAAACTGTTACAAATTGGCTTCTCTTTAGATTGTATAAATCATTCACCTTTGACCAAAACTGTTACATGGATTTAATGCAATCTCAAATCCTAGTAGCTATGCTCACAGAACTAGAGGAAACCATCTTCCATTCACTCAGAACCAAAAAGACCTAGAAGAGCAAAAGAAATTCTGGGAAATAAGAGTAAAACAAGAGGCATCATTACCCCAGACAAGAGGTATCACTACTCACATTGTACTATAAAGCTTCATTGATAAAAACAGCATTATATCGGGGCGGGGACAGTGGATCAACCAATCAGAAGGGAGGATGCAGGATGCAGAAACAATTCCAGGCACACTCAGTCCTCTTCTCTTTGACAAAGAAGCCAAACGCCTTCACTGGAGAAAAAAGCTTCTTGAACACCTGGTACTGGGAAGAAATGGCTTTCATCTGCTTAAGAACAAACCTAAACATTAGAACAGAAACGATCTGCTGGAAGATAGAACAGGCTACACCACTTTAAACGTAGGAGTCGGCAATGACTACATGAACAAAACTCAGTAGCCCAGGAAGTATTTTAAGAATTAACAAATAATACTGTATCTTTTCTCTGATATAAGAAACTGAAAATGTAAAGGAGTTCTGGAATGTATGTTAGATATTATAAAATAGAAACTGTTCAAAGGGAAATGGGGTAGGAGTAAGTAAAGGAAAAGAAAAAATTGTGATTGTAATTAATAAAAAGCAAACAAAGCTTATGTATATAGGGTAGGGTTGTAGGGTGGGTGGGGGTATAGAAAAAAATGAGAATCAAGTGATGTCATATACTGGCACAATTTGTCAATATTGAGTGTGATCATGATATATAATTATATATATATATATATATATAACCTATTTCACAATTAAAAATAAATTTTAAAAATAGGATCACATCAAATTTAAAAGCTTTTGCACAGCAAAAGAAACCACCAACAGAGTTAAGAGACTACTCTTAGAACTGAGAAAAAAATTTGCCAGCTATTTCTCAGACAGACTATCTAGAATGCATAAGAACTCAAAAAAATTATATACTTCAAATGTAAAGCCCAAATCCAAAAGTGGTCATCTAAAAAACAATAGTCACTTCTCAGATGAAGAAGTACAAACCAGCCAATAAATTTTTCAAAAATACTCAACACTGCCGGCCACGCAAGAAATGCAAATTAAAACATGGATTCCATGTCATCTCAGAAAGAACAGCTGTCATCAAGAAATCAAACAATAACAAATGCCAGCAAGACTGAGTAAAAAGGCACACTTCTCTCTTCTGGCGGTGCTACAGGAATCCAAGAAAGAACACACAGAGGCACAGAACCAGAATAAAACAAAGTTTACTTGCAATCATGGGCCAAACCTGCACTGTAAGCTGTACTGAAGTTCAACCACAGTTCAGTTACATTTCCCCCTTTGTAGGGCTTTTATAATCCATTGTCTCCATCTCTGGTGATCTGATTGTTCAAGTGAACATTTTCAGTTTCTGCAAAAAGCTACTAGTAAAATAAATCTAAGCCAAGCATCCTATGCTTGAGGTCCAGTGTTATCTATGGGAAGCAAGTAGTGAACATACATTGCACCTTCAAGGGTGCAGGAAACATCACAAGGGAGAGAGATATCCTGTATTCTTTTACTTTTCAGTTGCTTTAATTCATAGTGGCTAGGGCCGTCAAGGAAGCAGTGTCTTATCTGTTTCTCTGCTACAGTCAGAGTGTAAAATGATACAACCATTATAGAAAATCAGTATGAAGATTCTTCAAAAAACTAAAACCAGAGGTTACATTTGACCCAGCTATTGCCCTTCTAGTTACCTGCCTCCCAAAAGTTAGACATATCACAGTGACACATATGTGCCCATTTTCCCAGCACCATAGGTAATATCTGAATCTTGGAAGCAGCCTATATGTTCATCGATGGATAAAGAAAATGTGGAATTTATATACAAAGGTATACTGCTCTGCCATAATAAAGGATAAACTTGAGACCTTTTTAGGTAAAATAATCTTAAGGGAAATAAATCAGGCACACAAGTTGAAATATCCCATTACTCATATGTTTGAGATATTCCAAGTGTAAATAAGGAGTGAAATGGGGGAGCAACATGGGAAGTAGGAAGAACTTGTTCAAATGGGAAAGGGGAAGGAAGGAAAGAAGGGAAGAGAAATTTAAAGAAAAATGGAAAGAGCTTCTGTACATGTGGAGGAGAAGATGGGCTGGCGGGAGGAAAGATGGGGGATATAAAAACAATTAAAATGTGCTGTATACATGTACCCATCCCCTATCATAAATATGATCATTATGTACTGTAGTAATAAAAATCAAAATATGAAAAAAATGGATGACAAAGGTGGAAAAGAAACAGAAAACCTGGGACACTAGAAGCAACAAGAAAGGAAGTAGACTGTTACTCAGCTTTCCCTTTGCTGGTAACAAATCCCCTGACACTCATAACTTAAGAATCTGGAACTTGAGAGCAGTGTGTGTGTGTCTGTGTACACACGTGCGCATGTATGCATGTATCCATGCATGCTAACTATGCACTCTGATTACTCCTGATCTACATCCACAGTATTTTAATTTCATTTTTATTTTATTTTTGGAGACAGAGTCTATTTAAATTAGGTGGTTTCACACTTCCCACCCTCTTGCCCCACCCTCCCGAGATGCCAAGATTATCACGTGAAGCCTTCTCCCAACCTATTGACCCCTCTCTCCTCCTAAGAGGTTTATTTTGGTTCACGGCTTCACAGTGGAAGACACAGTGAAGCAAATCTGCTCAGCTTCTGGCAGCTTACAAGCAGTGTGCAAGGGAAGAGGCCAGGGACTGGATGTGGTTTCCAAGGTCACCCCGGGGCCCCACTTCCTTCAATATGGCCCTACCCTGGGATGTCCTGACTATCCAGGAGTCTTGTACTCCGGGCAGTGTGATAATGAGGGTTAACTGGCACAAACACCATCACAAACGAGGTTTACCCTCAGGGTACACGTTGATTCCCGGTGGACTAGAGGTCCAAAAATGTTCATTACTGAAGATATACATTTTATTTTGTTTAAGGTTTTTTTGAGATAGGGTCTCACTTTGTGGTTCAGGCTGGCCCTGAACTCAGCCTCCAACTCACATCACAGCAATCCTCCTGCCTCTGCCTCCCGAGTGCTGGGATTACAGGCGTGAGCCACCACGCCCGGCACTGTGCTTTGTGGTACTGACTGCTGCTGGGGTGAGTCTCCACACCCAGTATTGTTATGTGGTTACCAGGGATCGAACCCCGGTCCTTGTGCTTGCAAGACAGGCGCCAGAACCACTGAGTTATATCCGCGGCCCAAGATACACATTTTAAATACAATAAATACTTGAAGTGCTGTGGGCCACACGAATTCTATCTTGAGAGATTCATGCTTCTCACGTAAGGAAACACGAACAAAGATCAGGATCTAATCAGAGACCTTTGCACAAAACCAAGACAGATGAAAGCTGCCTCCTCCTGGAGTAATCTGTAAGATACATGCCTGGCAGGGAGCTGGCGGGTGTTCTCAGAGCTGGACTTGGCTCTAGATGGAGAGAGAGAAAGACAAACTCCCCATTCCCCGAGTGTCCTGCCCATACATCAGCCTTCTCATCAGTGGTACGTGCGAATCCAACTACAGTGGTGCCCGAGTTCATAAAAAGTTTGGTTCACAAAGCGTTTGGGAAACTTTTGTCCACAAATTTTGCATCAGGTGACAAACACTACTGCCACCATCTTTCCCACACAAACAGAAACATAACCATCTTTTCCAAAATCAGTGCAAACTCAGTTTGTGAATTGTGGTAACACTGTACCTGTGTTTGCTGAACACCTAAAACACAAACTCAGCCCAAAGCCACCCAGAAGGACTGCAGCTTAGCAAGTGGTAGCATCGGCTGCAGATTCTAGGAGAGTGATACTCAAAACCCAGGTCCCAAGGTAATTCTCACACACCACATTCCAAAGAATACAAACTCACAAGCGGAAATCTCAAGGTACTTGAAGAAACAAGCCACAATAAAGAAGAGAGAGCAGAAGAAATAGTCACACAAAAATACCAAGTACAGGGTACAAAATAAGTGGTGTGAGCCCTCCAGAAGATTCTAACACATACTACCAAGTTGGGAAACTACTCTGAGTCATTTCAGCGCTCGACAGCAGAGCTGGCAAAACCAAAGCAGGAAGACGAGAAGACACTGTTCTAATGTGGGCGACTTTCATCTTCTGATGGTGGGTTTGGAAGACAAAATTTCATCTGCAAGATTTTTTTTCCTTTTATGATTCTTGAGAGTAGAAAATAAATAATCAAACTTTTCTGATGCGTGTGGTGCTGGGGACTGAACCCATGACCTCGTGCATGGTAGACAAGCGCTCTACCACTAAGTTACATCACAGCCCTTTGTAGTTTGTTTTGAGATGAGCTCTCACTAAGTTGCCCAGGATACCCTTGAACTCGTAATCTTCACGTTTCAGTATCCTGAGATACTGGAGCTACAGCCCATGTCATCCGGCCCAGCCTCTGGCCTCTTCTTTCCCTGCATAGTCCTGCATGATTCAACCTGCTTCACAGGCTGTGGCCACACCGTATCCATAGCCTCCACTGTGTACCCTCAACTACCTAGGAGGAGTCTTTCAACATTGTGAAACTCATGACTAACTAAATCGTGGATACTTGATGGATTTAACTCAAGGCCCCATGTCCAAGTCACCCTATCAATGACAAGAACTGAATGCTGAGGACTTGCCTCTGCTAACTCTTGAAAAATAAACTCAATGGTGACTTTAAAATAAATATACAGCTGGGCATGGTATGATCCTAGCACTTAGGAGGCACAGCTGTGATCCTAGCATTTAGGAGGCTGAGGCAGGAGAACCACTGAGTTTGAGGCCAGCCTGGGCTACACAGTGAGTTCAAGACCAGCCTAAACTACACAGTGAAACTTTGTCCCCCCCTGTAAAATAAACAGTGCTCATGATTATTTTATTATACTAACAGGAGTTATAGTGTATATATTAGTGTCAATTAGGCACTAGGAACATCCTTGAGTTCGTGGCAGACAGGAAGAGAGTTACCATGACAATGAGATCCAATAAAATCTAGCTTTCAGTTAATGTTCACGTACTAGTGCAGGTTCTTTTGTGGTCATAAAGGTACCCCATCAGTGTGACATATTAACACAATACAGTGTAGTATATATAAAAATTATTTGTTCTGTGTTGATAGCTCTCCTGTAAATCTATAACTAATCTGAGTTTACTTTTTTGGGGACAGGTTCTCAGTACGTAACCCATATTGGCCTTGAACTCTTTCTGTAACCAGGCTGGACTCAAGTGCACTGTGATTCTCCTGCCTCAGCCTTCTGTGTACTGGAACAAGAGGTGTGTGCTTTACACCTGGATTAAAATGATTTTAGTGTAACAGATACTTTATCAATCATAAGAACCCATTGGATCACTAGAAACATAGAGAGTGGGAATGGTTTGTGACATTTTGAGTAATTTCCACTGAAAATATCATGGATCAAACAGAAAACTTGGTATGTACCCAAAAAGTCGACATGCTACTTGTCTTGAAGTATCTCACTCCTCCACAATACTACTATGACTACCCTTACTTAAAACTTGACAGTTTTTATTTATAGCAACTGTGATAATCACTCTTTAGGGCTGAGTAATGGAAAACATACCAAATAAGCAGCTTACCTTTGGTTATGTCAGCATTATTCAAAGGTCATAAGAATTGTCTCTTCACTTCTTAGCTGGAGCCCCATGACTGGGCTCAGTCCTGGCTGGGCAGACACCATAACTCAAACAACTCAGTTGTTACATAACGCTTGGCCTTTGTGTTGAGCTGTTTCCCCCAGGAGGGGGCACTGTCGGACATCAAATGGATAGACACTTGCCACTGTGGCCCAAGCTGAGAAAAGTACTTTAAACAGTTTGTGGGGGGAACTTTGAGGAAGATTAACCATTCAGAAATTTTCTCCAATAATATTTTTAGAGTATAAAAAGGAGATTAGATATCACTGATCAACACAGACAGGATGATGTACTGAACTTTATAACCTGTGGGGATGTTGTAAACCTATATATTTCTACAACCATAGATCCCTAAATGAGCAGCAAGTTAGAAGTGACAACAATAGAAAGGCCTTATCCCGAGTTGTGTTGTTCCTGAAAAGTAATGCTGAGAGTATGCTGTCAGAGTACCTTTGTATGTACAGACTGCGCACAGGTGTCCTGTTCCACATAGCCTTCCACAAGATGGCTCATACACCGAGTGCCTTATCTAACAGGAGCAATATGAGCAGCCCCCACAGGAAGGCACACACAGACACCCCAACCCAAGTGAAACCCTAAAACGAGCTCCCATTTCTATTAAGCCTGAATATAGGACAGAATATTTGACCAGTTTCCTGAATCTTGTACCACTGGGCATCACCCCATCCCACGTGACCCAGACCCACTGGCTTTCTCTGCAGCTTCTCATTCTAACCTGCAAAGCACTGTTTCATTACAAGATCTTGGCACAGGTTCTTTACCTGACCAGCTTCACCTGCTGGCTAAGGTTGAATCATCCTTTGGATCCTGCCTCAACAGCTTTCCCTTGGAGAGAACTACTCACTGCTAGGTTAGGCAACCCTGTGAAGCACTTACATAGCACCTTGTGCTCAGCCTCCACGGCTTTAGCAATAAATCTACACAGTGAAATTGACGCCAGAGGAAGGCCCACATTTTATTCTCCATGTATCCCAGTAGCTGGCATAGCATATGACACAGAGCAGGTTTTTAATATGTACATGTACAGTATCTACAGAAATAGCCATGGTATTTAAAGCACTACATGGTAAATAAAGCACTTAAATGTTACCTACACAATGCATGCACACACAAATCATAGAAAAGAAGAGGTAAGGCTACGTGTAATATAAATTTGCCATTTTTTAAGCAGATCATCAGAGGGGAAAATTCTCCACATCATCAAAGACATTATATTAATGGAAGTGGGAAGCATGTCTATGGTGCTATCTTGGGCAGTAGGAAAATCCAGTGCATGAACTCAGGTGAGGCCAGGGAAGCCCCTCCTTAGCAGAGCGCACAGTGAATTTCAGAGAGCACTTCACCCAGTGCAGAGGCCTCCTGAAGGTGCCTCATATGTGTAGAGGGACAGCAGAAAACCCCACCAGCCATTGCAACTATCTCCTCACATGCTCCACAACACAGAATGTCAGAGGTGACAACCAGAAGACTGACCTGATTGAAAACAAGCCCAATATTCAGGAAGGGTTTCACTCCAGGACTGCAGTGTTATGCTACCACGGAAACTGTGAGAGACAGCCTGGGGGGACAGGGGCAGGAGGGTGAGGCCTGGACAAACATCTGCGACCCTCTGAACAGCTCAAATTCAGGTCAGGTCGATTACCAGGCCTGTATTCTGTAGTGGGAAACCTATCACAGGATGAAAGACAGGTAGCAAAGTGCTTAGAAAACACTTGCAAAGGACATCCAGCAAAGGATTAGCTTAGGTAAATCTCTTCAAACTCAGCAACCCGAATGCGTTAGGTACTCGGTTCCAAAGTGACAGAGAAACTCAGGTCGACAGAAACTTCATGCAATTCCACTTTCTGGGGCACGCAACACCCTGAAGAGAAGAGTTGGTGGGAAGGGTCACATTCTACCTCTAAAATATCTCCTCCTGCTTCACTTGACTCATTGCCCATTGGTTACTGCTGCTAAGGATTTAGTTACAAATGACCAGGAAAGTGTGAGCGCATGGACATTTGCTTAGCCACAAATGTCTATATCATAGCCTCTAACAACATACTCACAAAGAAAAAATTACAAGGACCTACAAGAGAGAAGCTATACTAATAAAAAGGAATATTACAGTCCACTTTTCTTTTCTTTTTTTTTTTTAGGTTTTTTGAGACAGGGTCTCACTTTGGAGTTCAGGCTGGCCCTGACCTCAGCCTCAAACTCACATCACAGCAATCCTCCTGCCTCTGCCTCCTGAGTGCTGGGATTACAGGTGTGAGCCACCACACCCAGCACTGTGATATGTGGTACTGGTTGCTGTTGGGTGTGAGTCTCCACACCCAGTATAGTATGTGGTTACCGGGGTCGAACCCAGGTCCCTGCACTTGCAAGACAGGCGCCGGAACCACTGAGCTAACTCCCCAGCCCTACAGTGCATTTTTCTCTGATGGAAGTAAAACAAAATTCTAAGCTTGAACTTATTCCATTAGACAATAATTCATTTGAATCTCAAAATACTTTATTTCAATCACTTCCGGTTCAAATCCATTTGACCACTTGGGGGTCAAAGGATAGACATGGTAAATATGGAGCGCATCCCTCTCAATTTGAAAGCAAGGCCTACTATAAATAGGTCATAGGATGGGAATGTAAGTGTGGCTGATAGTGTAACGGGGGGGGGGGGTGGAGGTGGAAATGGGCAATAGCCAGGGGCAAGGTATGCTAAAAGTGGCAAACACAGTTGGAAGTTTTGACATCCAGCTGCAGATGGAAGGAGCATGAAAAGCAAGGGGGGGACTGGAGCAGAAGTCTCCAGCTGTACGAGATTTAGTTCACATGACTGCTAAAGTAGTGGTACTTTTGTCAGTGATAGCAACAGGAATAATTACCCCATCACTGCATTAGTTCAGGTACATGGCCCTGAAATTGTGAGCAGCACAGGAAAGAAGTGTCTCAATATGTAAGTGTTTGTATCAGAGCAAACTCTCACAAGTAAAGCCACCAAAATTTATTAATAAATAAAAATAGATGATTATACAAAATATTACAGCAAACAGCTATAACAAAGCATCTCTTATGAATGCCCTCACTTGTAGCATACATAAAACTTCTATAGACATTGTCCAATTTGATCCTCATAACAGCTCAGGAAGCAGTTAAGGAGGCACATTTGTTGGCTAGTTTATCTTCTTGTGTTTGGACTGTACCATTCCAGAAAGTGTGTAAGAACTTTTAAAACATTTGCACACAGCAAGAAGTCAAGAAAGAAGCAGAGAGTGCACTAACACAAAATTATCAAACAGATCTGTAATAGCATCAAAAAATGAAAAACTTAAGACTAAAATCAATCAAGGAAATTAAAGATCCATACACTGAAAATATTAAAACATGCATGAAAAATTTTACAGCAATGTCAACAAATGGAACTGTAGCTCATGTTCACAAACTGGAAGAGTGAATATTGTCATTCATCACTGTAAAAACTGGAAACTTTATACATTCTAATAATAGAAGCTTTATGGATGCACAGATGAGAAGGATCCTAAGACACCGACAATTCTCATTTTAAAAAAAAAGTGTTAGTCTATGTGCTGGTTACTTTCCTCACTTCTGACATAAAATACCCAACACCCAAAGTTAAAGGTGGAAAGGTTTATTAAGGTCACAGTTTGCAGAGGTTTCAAGCCATAATCAACTGGCTCCAAGGCAGGGTGATACAGCAGAGGGGCATCAGAGGAGAAACTACTCATGGCAGGACAGAGCAGCCAGAAGGCAATGAGCCGCGGCAGCAGCAGCAGCAGCAATGCCTGCTTCCCTCTCCCCCTTTTCACGCCATCCAGTCAGGAAGCTTGATGACTGGTGACACCCACATCTACCCTAATCCCAGCACCACAGCCTTAGTCACAACATCACACTCTTGATCCACAATCTCACACTAATGCAGCCACCTTCGAAACTCTCCACCTCTGACTACATGAGGCTTTGGTGGGACATCTAGATACAAGCTCTAACAGTTTATGTATACTAATTTGAAATACCCCATATATCACTTATTCAATAGAAAAAGAGATCACAAACAAAAATTTGCATTCCCTTGTTTCTCCTTGCCCCCTTTATTTCTTCCTTTCTTGCTTTATTTTCTTTTTTCTCTGCCTCTCTTCCCTCTCCTTCCTTTTCTTTCTCTCTTCTTCGCTGCAAACTCAGTATATACCTCAACCCTACTAGAGGTTATCTCTGACCAAAGATATTTAATGAGAAATCTCTATGTACTTCTGAACTGCTAATTTTTTCACAAGGAACTTGCAGACTTTAGCATATCATTGGATATTTTCATTTATCTAATATAAAAGCATTCCTTGATTTATTAAATAGTAATTAAAGGCTCTTTCCTGGATAACAACAAGATGACGGAGTGTTTAAAATCTAGGACCTGTAACACTACATGACCTGGCTGGGTTTGCATACATGTTAACAATGATGTTTCATAAATATAAAGTCTGAGCACAACTCCATGAGCTTCTAAGGGCCTTCACCAGCTGAGGTCCTTTTAGACACAGTCTGCTATCCTTGTAGAGGATGAGGTAAATAAGAAGATGGGAGTTGAGAGATGAATGAACTGTGTCATCATTCTGGAGCCCAGGGGCCCTGGCACCCAAATGTCTAGCCTTAGCCCAAGACAACTGCATGCTTATTGACCAACAGTTGCCCAAGCTGGGGTGGCGATACTCAGGAGCACATGTGCTCCTTCCACTAGGGGGAAGTTGTCTGTTCTGCAGGAAACTTATTTTGTAGACAGCTAACCCCGTATCATACAGAGGTATAAACACTTTTACAAACTTTGTTTTCCATGAACTCCACACAATTGACACAAGCATTTTCTGATACACACGTCCAAGTACAGAATCATAGACTATTTACTAGAAGAAGAAAATGGAAGCTTCCCTCAACTTTCCTGTGGAGAATCTTTACCATGATGAAACCACACCAGTACCAGCCATCCTCCTAAGACATCAGGGGTGCTGGCCCCAGGCTGTGGCGGGCAAGGCCAGCTGGCAGAGGAGCCAGCTGCAACACTCTGGCTGAGCAGGACTCATGAGTCTGAATGGCACAAACTCTGCTTTTTGGTTCAGATAGCCTTGACTCATCAGCCTGTCTCTGTCACACACCAGCTCCTTTCCAGCAGGTGTTTCCATTTTTGAGTTCTGCAGACAGGGAGAATTTTGACTCTGATTTTCTAGCATTAGTAGGACTCGTTTTCTTCTAGAAACTGAATTGCTGCCATGTTGCTAATTACTAGAATTTCTTACTCCCCAGCCAGCTCAGTAAGATTCGCAACAAATGGGCTGCTTATTGCAGATTCTCCTAGAGTTTAACCTGGCCTGGTTACCTACTGAAGAACTCAGAAATCCTCAAGGATGGATGTAAGCACCTCACAGACATCTCAGACAGGCTCTTCTTATGTAAATGCTACCATGAATTCTCTAAAGCTGTTCTACCTTCGCCTATGAGGTCCTTGGTCAGGTATGTATCAAAATGACTATAGATTCACACACAGCTCAGGGTTGAGACCACTTGGTGCCCTTTACAAGAACCTGCTAAAATTTGAATCTGTGCACAAGATCTGACCTGAGGGAGCCAGAGGGCAGCCAGCAGGCGTGTGCAGGTTCTCTGTGGATCCAAGAGCCTCACTGACCACTGATCAAGCTCGGATTTACACATGTTCATTATGCCCAACTGACTCAGCATAAAATCACCTCCAAGAGGTATCTACAGGTGGCCATAATTCAATCATAACTCTAGAATTTGAACTATGCGGAGATGGGTAAGATCTCTAAAAGGACTCCTGGGACAATTCCTTAAAAAGCCAGATGTGGCAGACACCTGTAATCCCAGCTGCTCTGGAGGCTGAAACGGAAACAGCACAAGTTTGAGGTCAGCTTGGGAAATTTAGGGAAACTGTCTCAAATCTTTTTATGAAAAAAAAATCTGAGGTACAGCCCAGGGGTAGAGCACTTGCACAGCATGTGTGAGGACCTGAGCTGACTTGCCAGCACTACACAAAACAAAAGAAAGCAACAGAAAAGAAAGTGTATGAGTTCTGCATGGGATTAACTTGAAAATGCTCAGCTCATCAGGGGAGAGCAAAAGTCACAGTACCGTGAAACTTCCATGATTAATCCTGTCTGAGTCTCGTTGGTTTGTTGCTTGTAAGTTTACAAGTGCATCTCCCCAACCATACATGCCCACGGACAATAGCTCTATTCATGACATATCCCTATACATAACAAGATTTGCTGATTTAAAGGAAAGAAAAGGGAAGGCAGTGAAGATGGAGAGAAAGACAATTGCTATCTACAGGTGGCCAAAATTAAATCACAACTCTGAGACATTTAATTATGTGGCCTCGGGTGAGCTACTTATCTCTGGAACTTTGTTCCTGAATATTGAAAACAAGGAAACTGTACCTTCTTCGTGGAGTACAGGGCAGAAGTGTGAGCACCGATTTGCAGTTTCAGAACTACACTTGCACGGAATACGGACTTGAGTAAGCATTCAGAAAACGCATAAAAACCAGCAAGGTAATTTGGCTGGGTACAATTAGGAAATGATTATTGGGATGGTGACACTTTTGATTTTATTTGAAAGACCAACTGGAGTCAAATAGATATTGGTGGTAGAAAAAGGGCAGGTATACATCAGGGTGCACAGGAGCCCTAGTCCTTGGGGTTGTGTGAATTTATAGCATGTAGATATACCTCCTGGGTTGGTAGGTTGTAAGACACGATCAGACAATAAGCAGAAGAATGGAATGGGTGCATCAGAGATACGACGTGGGTTTGGACAGTGAGTTACAGCAGGACATTTTCTGCGGCCCTTGCAAAATCAAACAGAGGAGGCAACGGGAAGATGGAGTGGAGAGCGAGAGGAAGGTGCCGGCCTCTGGTGACTAGAATGATGTGGCCACAGCAGGGAGCAACCATGGCCACCAAAAGCAAGATAACGCCTCCTTAGAGCTTGTGGTGCTCAGAAAGAGATCTCAGCCCTGTGACACTGACTCTGTTGATTCCAGAACTGTGGGAGAACAGATTTCCATTGCTGTACTCCCAAAAGGCCGTGCTTGTTTAATACAACAGCAACGGGAAACTAATATAGACAAGAAGGGGAAAAGTTGTAAGATAAAGGAGTCACCTGAGCGGGATCTACAATTACAGACTGCCACCAACAGACACACTTATTTCTGTCCACCCACAGTCCTGAAACAAAATGAGTCTAACAGACACACGGAACGGCACTGTCAACTACAGTGAAATTTAACATTCCTCTTAGAACATGCCAAGTTTCAGATGCTGCCTTTAAACTACACAGAGCTAAAAGGAGCAGCTGTACTGTTCTGCTCTGAGGAGAAGACAGAAGCGGGCGAGTCACAAGAGGAAACTCGAGGCTGAGCACGCCTGTGGGAATGGTTCAGCTGCTGACACACACAGTTCAAAATGATCAACTTTCACTGTTGCTCATCAAAATCTGTTTATTCATTGTAAATTTTTAATTTTCCCCATTCCTTTAAGCTTGCTTTTCTTCACTCAACCTTTTATCTTCCTAAACATGATTCTGAATGAAATGAATAAAGTACTAAAAATGTAACCAGGGTAGCAGTATCCCACCTTGTTGGTGGCTGTGTCCTCTGAGGAAGACATCTGGCTGAGGAGGCAGAGCCTCAAGCTTTTTGAAGAATTCGACTTTCCCTTCTATTGTAAAGAATCCACATATCAAAACAGGCTTTACATTGTGAGAAAAGGAGAGTTTATTCCAGTGAAGAGAGACTAACATCAGGAGATTGAGGCAGTTAGCTGGGAAAAGGATGAGTTTACCTCATCCCTGTGAGATGAGCTGACCCTGGCAGAGACATTTCATCCCTGGGCGCATGGACTAACACCAGGACGAGGGATGTTATCGATTAACCGGGAAAGGCATTAGGCTCGTAAGGGTATTGAAGGGACTCAGGAATCCGGGGTGGGATATCTGTGACTCATGCCTAAGGACGGTCTGCTCAGGGCTGTATAATATTACTGCACTTCATGGCGCCAGCAAGCTGTAAACCACATTGTTTAGTCCATTTACTCTTCTTACTGGGAAGCTGCTGGGATTTGCTAAAGGTAGCCTGTTATTTTTTTCCTGTTGATTTATGGCCAGCCTGACACCTTCATTTTTACATGTATAACCATGTTTGAAGGATATGATCCTAGATGAAGGACAAGACCCATCACAGAATCTAAAATTTCAAACATTAAATACAATTAAGTGGCTTAAATATCAGCAAACTCCCAGCCTGTGGGCCAGATGGGAGCCCTTGCTTTTTTTCATAAATAGCTTTATTGGAACATAGACACATTTGCTTTTTTTTTGAGACAGGGTCTCGCTTTGGAGTTCAGGCTGGCCCTGAACTCAGCCTCAAACTCACATCACAGCAATCCTCCTGCCTCTGCCTCCCGAGTGCTGGGATTACAGGCGTGAGCCACCATACCCAGCACTGTGGTATGTGGTACTGATTGCTGCTGGGCATGAGTCTCCATGCCCAGTACTGGATGTAGTTAAATGGGGATTGAACCTGGGTCCTTGCACTTGCAAGACAGGCACTGGAACCACTGAGCTAAATCCCCAGCCCCACATTTGCTTGTTTACTTGTAGTATACAGTTACTTTTACAATCCTGTGGCAGTACTGAGCAGCTGAAAAAGACGCAAGCTCCGCAGGCTAAAATATTTACTAGCTGGTCCTTTATAGAAAAAAAAAAAAATGCTAGCCTTTGGTTTAGATGTTGCTATTGGTTAGTAGTCTCTGGCCCATACCCTTCAGAGATTATTTTGCAGCCAAGTGAGAAGTTCAAAGGAATTTTTTTTAATTTGAAAAATATTTCATGACATGAGAAAATAATACAGATCTACATGTACTTGGTAGTTACAGCAATGTGAGGAAAAATGTTTTAAAGGAGCCAGATGAAATCTCACAAAAGGTAAACATTTTCAAATGATACACTTTGATTTCATCCTCTACTTCCTAGATTTCAATTCATTTTAATGAACATATTTCACTGTAATGTGTAAAAACAAATACCAATTTTAATGTTCGAATCAGGTCTAAGGATGTTGCTCTGCGGGCACATCACCAACCTAGCCAGTGTGAAGACCCCTAGTTCGATTCCTAGTGCCAAAAAATAAAGAAAAATCAGAATAAAATATTCAAATGAACCTACAGCATGCTAGAGTTTCACCATGTGCTCTGAGTATCTGTGACTATCAGAGCAACTTTCCCTGGCTCTTCTGGCTGCCTCCAGAGAGCTGGACAGAGATTAGACGTCTACTGAGAAGTCTGTTGGAGGAGGCCTTCTCCCTCTGCACCTTCATATCGTGAAAATTTCAGGTCTGTTTCATTTCTAGGCCCTGCCCCATTCTAAAAAGGATAAAAGAGAAGAAAAGAAAGGAATCTGGTGAGTGAAGAGACGCAGCTTCCGGAGTTATGGCTGAGCACTGAATCCCACCAGCAGCAAGTCTAGGCCTCAGGGACTCATTTGCTTCTTATTTCTCCATTATCTGCAAGGAATATGGAATCACTTCCAAGGAAAAACTCAATAAACTGAAATAAATGAATGACAGCCAAGGCCAGAGTGGAAGCAAAAGACAGACCTTGAGGACAGGCACAGGTGAGAGATGAAAACAACAGTGGATGTGGACGACTGACTCCCTCCCTCTCTCCTCTTCCTCCTTCTTTCCTTCCTTCCTTTGCAGTTGGACCCTCTGTGGATTGAAGCTCTGACAGGAGAAAAATAAGCACAGCCCTGGTTTCCATCAGGTTCTGTGTGTTCAATAATGAAACTGAACATTTAGCACGACTTTTGCAGCCGGACTTTTGCAGCCGTCTAAATGTTAAGGGCTTAACTCAAGGATCATGCTTAATTGACCACCAGCCAGCATTAAGAGCAAAGTGAGTAACAAGGAATGAGAACACGATTAGACAGAGAAGCTGAGGCTAGCCAGAGGAGGTCTACTGCCTCAGTCACGGCCTGCCCTTCGAAGGCCTGGACAAACAAGCATTCATCCTG
>PVIR01001642.1:0-118247 GCA_004026965.1 Petromus typicus | reverse complement strand
TCTTTGGCAGGTTAAAGTCCAGTTTTTCCAGCACCATTTGTTAAAGAGGCTATCCTTCCTCCACTGAGGGTTTTTGGCTCCTTTGTCAAAAATGAGATAGCTTAGTGTGTCTGGAGTTGTTTCTGGGTCTTCTAATCTACTCCACTGGTCCTCGGGTCTGTTGCTTTGCCAGTACCATGCGGTTTTTATCACAGTGGCTCATCTTTTCAGATGAAAAGTTTATACTTTTGCATTCTTGAGTCAGAAAAAGAAACTTGCAGATTCTTAAAATGTTCTCAAGGCATCTTTCTTTTTATCCCAGTTCAAAGGACTTAATTTCTTTTTATTGACACATATCTTTTGCTACTTCCTTTTGCTCCACCTTTATTCATAATTCTTTTCAGGACAAATTCTGTTTATCAAATATTTTTGTACTGCTCTTTGCTCCTAATTCTCATTATATATCTGGCTATAAGCAGGCAGCAGCACTCACATCACACCCTGAATGTTAGGCTGCCTTGAAATTTCCTCTACCACATCAATTTGTCCTTAAACTTAGCCTCCTGCAAAGCCTCAAGACATGGGTAAAATGTAGAACTTTTTTTTTTTTTTTTTACCAAAATGTAACATCCATGACCTCCAGTCCAATTCCCAGTACAATCCTCATTCCTCACTGAACCCCCATGAGCTTGGCCTTTACTTGTTCATATTCTTACCAGCATTTTAATTTTGTAGCTCCTACCAGAATTGTCCATCAGGCTCTGCTTATAGTACTACAGGGTTTCTCTAGCCCACATTTCCAAACTTTTCCAAGCTCCTCACACTAACTAGCTCCAAAAGCTTCCAAACCAGAAAGTCAAATAAAGTAACAGCAATGACTCTACTTCACTGGAACCAATATTCTGTATTGATCAGCTTTCATATTGCTGATACAAAATATGTGACACTCATTACTTAAAAGGAGGAAAATTTTTATTTTGGCTCTGACTTCAAAGGGTTCAGTTGACTGGATTTTTACTATTCCATTTTAGTCATGAAAGAATGTTTGAGAAATCTAGGTGAAAGGTATATGAGAATTCTTTGTACTGTTTTTGCAAATCTGATATTACTTTTGAAGTGAAAAGAAAAAAGTGCAAAAGTTAGTATCATCTTCCAGGGCCTTTCATACTATGAATCCCCAAAATGAATTTGTTAATTGAAGAAATGAAAATTCAACATCTTCCTTTTGACAAAAGTTCTTTTAAGTGTGAGCTTGTTAAAAACTAAATGAAGAATTCAAAATTTACCTTAAAATAAGGTCCAAGGCTACAAGAACTATTCGATTTAAAATTCCCTCAACTCAAAGGCTTATTAATGCCAGTACAAAATGATAAAATACTTTTTCAGTGTGTTGAATTTTAGAATAAATATAAAGACAATAGGAGCTTTTATATTCTTGAGCTCTTTGGAAGCAGAAAGCACATCCAACCCTACATTGGACTTCTGCTCAGTTTCTTCATTTGTAAAATATACAAGCATTCACATATAACATCACATAATTCAGTAGTGCAGTAACTGAGGGAAAAGAAACAGATGAAAGATGATCCTTGTCTGCTTTAAGCTTCTAAGAGGATAGGACAAATTAGCCATAAACCTAACTTTCTTCTAGAGTTGTGAAGAATTGTCCATTGACATTTTATGGGCTGTTGCTGGTATCAAAAGACCTAATGGATGTGGCAAGGCACTTAGGGTTCACTGGAATGGAATGTCTGCGGGAAGAGGACGTGAATCACTGTCTAATGTCCTTTCTGATAAGATTAGAAATATAATACCTCCCACATCAAGATAAAGTCTAAAACACTCTGGAGAATAAGACTGTATTTGGGCAGCACATTTTTCACTTTACACTGAATTAAATACAAACAAAAGGGTATGGGTGGATGTAAGTTAGGGTCCCTTACAAGGGAGCATACACAATGAGCACTCCATCCAAGTACTAGAATGTTAGAGTATCACGAAGCCTAATGTGTGCTCCACTCTAATCCAACATCTACCTGGCCCCACCTGCCCCTGGAGGTAACCATTAGCCTGGATTTTCCCCTTGGTTATTCTTAGATACTTTCCTTGTTTCTCCTACTGTGATGTATTAACTGTTGGATGGAGATTTCTACATATGTCTAATGTATAAATATTATAAAATGCAGACCAGTCATCTTGCCCCTTACCACCTTAACCATTTGTCCTATAATCGAGCAGGCTGTGTTAATATTTCCCATCTTGTTGGTCTATGTATCAATGTGCCCCTTAGCTCTATCATTTTTATGATCATAAATCTGAAGTTACTTGTGCATCTACTTTTGTAACTATTAGATCTCTCTGGTAATCCCCTTGTCTATATGAAGCGATCATTTTTTAATAATGAGGTTTTATATCTTAAAGTCAATTTTGCTTCATATAGGTTGAGCATTCAAAATATGAGATCCAAAACTTTCATGCTCAAAAATGTTTCAGATATGGTGCACTTTGGATGTTGGATTGTGGAGTTAGGAATGTTCCACTTGTAAAGTGCATACAAATATCCCAAATCTGAGGAGTTCGGAAATACCTCTAATGGTCATTTTGGATAAGGGACCTTCAGTGTGCTGAACTGCATGAGCACAACACTCTGGGCTTTCTTGCACTTCAAAGGACTTTTTTCACCTTTTCCCTCATGACTTTGTCTGCTGTTTTGATATGTTTGTATAAAGGAAGCATGACTAGGTTCTACTGTATTCAATGTAGAAGTCTTTTAATTCACAAGTTTACTACATCTGTATTTACTGTGATTGTATTTCATGCCACACATCGTGTTATTTTTGGACTTGCTATTCGTATTTGTTTTGCTTTGTTTTATTTTCTATCTTCTCCTTTAAAATAAACTAAAATTATTGCTATTGTTCATTTTATAACTCCATCATATACTCTTATTGCTTTGGAAGTTGTGCACTATACTTCTATTCTTTAATTGGATTTCCATAATATTTTGTAACACCTTGAAATTTATAGTTAATTGGTATCTTAACCTTCCTACCAAACAATTCGGTGGACTTACAGCACTAAAGCTAATCACTTCACAAACTTTTTGGTGAAGTTTATCACAAAATTCTTCTTTTCTAAAGAAAAATTTTAAGAAGGTTATTATTTTTAAGAAGGTTTTAAAATTTTTATTCACAGTATTCTTCAGAATTCCACTTCAGGAGTAAAGTCAAGTCCTGTTTTCCAGAACACATACTTAATTCCACTCTCATTCTCTAGCGAGAAGCTGGGGCTTTAGGTGGGAGGTGATTTTTTTCACATTTTGCAGACAATACCACAGTATTTTCTCTCTTACCGTAGCCACTTATGAAAGTCTGCAGCAAGTCACTAATCACTTCTTTGCTGATGACTTGTTGATAGCTTTTCAGATTTTCTTTCTGTTCGATGTACTTAAATTTCATCACCTATATGTAACCATTTCTTTTTGTTTATCTTGATAATTACTCATTGCACTTGCAGTGTATCTGAAATTTTGTCTGAGTTCTGGAATATTCTTAATCTTTATCATCACTTCCTTGGATACACTTTTGCCTTGTCCTGGAACTCTAGCTGTTTGTTACACCCTCTTAGTTTCTCCTCTGAGTTTTTCTAACCACTGTTTTCTATCTCCTGTTCTCTCTGTGAGGCATGTAAGTAATTTCTTCTGCTTCACCAGTCCTTACATTCACATGGATCTGACCTGCTCACTTCAACGTTTATATTTTTATTTCTAAAATAGTCTTTGTTTCTTTTTTAAATCTTCCTGGTCATTTTGTTTTGTTTACTTTTAATAAAAGTAAAACAGTTTTGAGGACAGTTTTAGATTTACAGAAATCTGTGGAGACCTGGCCAGGCTCCCACACATCTCCCAAACCCCTCCATCACACTCCTCAGTTACTAATATCTTACATTATTATGGCATGTCTCTTCCAGATGAGAGAGCTTTGTTACTAACTAAAATCTGTATTTTACACTAGTCTTCCCTCTGTGCTGTATGGTTATTTAGGTTTTGAAAAATGCACAGTAACCTGCCCCCTTCACAGCAACATAATACATAGTGGTTTTGTTTCTCTAAAAGTCTGGCACCGCACTCACTAATCCTTCCATCCTCCCCTTAAGCTTCTGACAAAAAAAAAAAAATGATCATCTTACTGTCATTTCACTGGAATTACTCAGGAGACAGTCCTTCAGACTGGCGTCTTCCCCTTTGTCAGATGCATTTAAGTTTCCACTTGGCTTTCTGCCATTCAATGGCTCAGTTTTTACAGTAAATATTATTTTATTAAATGGATTGCCATAGTTTATTAATTTACCTTTTGAGGGCCATTTTGGCTAACCTGGTCTCTTCTACTTTTTGAATGAATATGAGTTTTGACAAATATGACTAAAGTTATTAGAAATGATGTGCAGGTTTTTTTGTGCGTGTATGTGAACTGAGCTCATTTGGGTAAAGGCCTGGGAGAATCACTACTAGATCATACCAAAAGGCTGTTCTTAGCACCGTAAGAGACTCCCAAGTTGTGTTACAGAGTGACGAGAGCAGCGAACCTTTTGTTCCATATTCTCACCAGCTCAGGGCACTGTTAGCTTTTGGGGATTCAACCAGAAATGGTAGCTCACTATGGATTTAGTTCACAATTTTCTCATAACATACGCCATCAGGCACTTTTTCACTTGCTTATTTTTTCCTGTCTCTTCTTTGGTGAAGTATCTATATCTTTTGCCCTCTTTATAATATTCACTTGGTTGAGTTTTTAAAGTCTTGTATATATTTTGGATAAATTTCCTCCTTCAGATCAGTGTTTTTGCAAATATATGCTCATAACATATGGCTTGATTTTTCAGCCTAGCAATGTCTTTCACAGAGAGAAATTTTTAATTTTGAGAGTTCAATATTATTTTTCTAATTAGATAGTACCTAAAAATATTTTTTTCCAAATACAAGGTCATCTAGATTTGTTCTTGTTGCCTAGAATTTTTATAGTTTTGCATTTTACATTTAGGTGGAGCTATGTATTTTGAGTTCATTTTTGTGCAAGGCTTCAGGGAATGTTTAGAATTTTTCTCCACGGTTTTGTGGCACCTCCAGTACTATTTGTTCCACCGTACTGTCTCATTGCTGTGGTTACTCTTTGTCAAAGAATACTTGACTGTATTTGTGTGGATTTGTTTCTGGACTTTCTACTCTATGAAGCTATTCTTTTGCTAATTCCACACTACTCAGTTACTGTAAATTTCAGTAAAGCTTGACACTGGGCATTGTTATCCTCCGACTTTGTTCTCTTTCACTGTTGTGTCAACTATTCTGGTTCCTTTGCCTTTCCATGTAAACCTTAGGGTCAGTTTGTTGCTATCTGTAAAATAAAACCAGCATTTTCACTATGAGTGCATCAAATGACACCTTAACAATATTAAGTTTTCATCTCCATGGAACTCCTTCGATCTCCTTCATCTACCCGTCATGGTTTTCCCCATAAGGATCTAGGATGTATTTCATTATATTTAAATTTAAGTACTTAACTCTCATTCTCTCCCTCTTTCTTTTCCTCTTCTCCCTCTCTTTTTGATGGTAACATAATTGTAACTCTGTTTTTAATTTTAAATTCCAGTTGCTCTTTTCTAATAATGTAGGAGAACAAATGACTTGATTATATCAACCCTGTATTCAGCAACCTTGTTCTTGAGCTCTTAGTCATTGCACAAGTTCAGTGACAGTGTGTTTGCTTGCTTGCTTGCTTATTTCTGATCAATTTCTAGGAATTTTCTGTATAGACAACCCTGGCACCTATAAACAAAAACAATTTTTTATTTACCTTTTAATTTTCCTGAGTTACTGCATTAACTAGGCCTTCTATTACGATATAAAATAGAAGTGGCAGGAAGGGACATCTTGCCAAAGTCAGGATGATAGCACTTAGTTTATCACCTCTAAGTATGATATTAGCTATGTTTGTTTGTTTGTTTGTTTTGGATACCAGGGATTGAACTCAGGACCTTGAGCTTGCAAGGCAGGCACCTGAACCACTGAGCTAAATCTCCAGCACGCCATGGGTTTTATGTAAATGTTCTCTATCAAGTTAAGGCAACTTCCCCCATCCCCAGCTTTCTGTGAGATTTTTGTTCACTTTGTCATTAATTAATATTAAACTATGTCATATTCTTTTTCTGCATGTAAAGATGTGATCATATGTTTTTTCTTTGCTTTGCCATCCATAGGGTGGATTACATTAACTGAATTTTGAATGTCAAATCAGCCCCATATACCTGAAATCAATTCCACTTGGTTATGATGTGTAACTCTTTTCATATATTTTGTTGAAGATTTTTGCATCCATGTTTATGACTGATATTGACTGAATTATTGAATGGATATAGGACTGTGCACCTTATTTATTTCTCCTTGTTTGAGTTTTGGTATAATACGTCTTTGAAAGCATTTGTCCATTTCCCTCAATTGCCAAGGTTGTGGGCCCAGAATCGTTCATAGAATTCCTTTATTATCTTTTTACTGCTGTGCATAGCAGTCATACTAATGGCATCACTTCCACTTCTGTTGTTAGTAAATTTATTTTTTCTCTCTTTGGACTATAGGCTCAATTAATTTTTTTCAAAGAACCAGTCTATAATTTTATGGATATGGATATTCCTATTGTTAATTTAATTGATTTCTGCTAACATTTCTATTATTTTCTTTTGTTTGCTCCAGTTTTAATTTGTTCTTCATTTCTGATTTTCCAAAAGAGAAGTTTATATTATTTTTTCTCTTCTAATATAAACATTCAATGCTATAAACTTTTCTTTAAATATAACTTTAGTTGTATTCCACAAATTTTGATGTACTTTCTCTTCATTTTTTCAAAATAACAAATATCTTTTGAAATTTATTCTTTGATTATTTAGAAATGTCTTCCTTAATCTCCATGTATTATGGATTTTTCCTGCTATTTTTCTCTTCTAGTTCAGTTCCACTGTGGTCTGAGCATATAAATTTTTATGGGTTTTACAATTTGTTAAAGTGTGCCCTGCAGCCAGGTATGATCTAGATTGATAAATGTTATATGGGAGCTCAAGAAGTGGCATATTTTGTGGATATTAGTGGAGATTTATTTATTATTTCTAGACCTATTGTTGGCATTTGCCTCTTTCGAAAAACCAGCTCTCATGTTTCCCTTCCACTTCCTCCTCATTTTCAGAACACTGTCATTTTAATTAATTTATTAATCCACTAAATTAACATAGGCAAGAATAGCTGCTGTCACTATTTCTATTGAATATGTAAATACAGTGAGTCCCCAACTTACTGTTCAAGGAATACATTCATAAATCAGATCCATGGAGAAGTCTGACAAAGTAAGTCTTACATATCTTTGACACAGATATACAATGCACACTGCCTTGTGCTTTCAAGAGGTCTCCTCCACATCATCACTGCTTTTTCTCCTGCTCCTGGAACCCTGTGCTCTGTCTCAGCACTGCTGTGCACCCTCACATTACACAATGCCACACAGCACCCCAATGGGGACAATGTTCTACAATCAGTGAGCTACTTTTGCTATCGGTTTGCACTTATGAATGTTGTAATACAAAGTCTGTGGGTATCTGTGAATGTTTTCAACTTAAACATTTGTAAGCCGAAGACTTACTATATTTGACATTACAACATATAATAAAGCCAGAAAAGAAATACAGTGTAAAGAGGTTAGAAATGAAAGCAATACTGTCTTTATTTTCAGATAACAGTGGTAGTCAATGTAGAAACTCCTAGGAAATCTATTTTAAAAATATTAGAAGTTTATGTCTAGCAAAGCATAAGTTTATGAGATTAATATCCAACTAACACATTATCAGCAACAAACCACTGAAACAAACAGTTTAATGATGAAATTTAAATATATACTTTTATCTTACACACACGTATTCATGTCCATATCTATTCAAATCTAGTCACACTGTGACAGAAAGATGCTTTCAAGTGTACAGTTTACTTTATTGCCAGCATGAGAATCCTATGCAACAACTTTTGGCAGCAACCGTTAACTTTTTAAAATATGAATATTTATCCCTCCAAAAGCCCAAAGAAAAGTCTAAAGGAGAATTATGGTTCTTGGTTGCAGTGAGGTTACTTCACAAGATGAAGAGATCTGCAAAACTCCCTCCTACACCCTCCCCGGTGAAGCAAACTGATAGAAAATAACAGTAGGAATTGAAACTAAAAGAGAAAGAAATAGCTGAACAGAAATTTGACTTCACAGGGAAAAAAAAAATCCCTGTGGACTATTTGTTCAAGGGTTATTTTAAACATGGAATTATTTGCAGGTGGTACTGAAAATATACAAAAGATGTGTACTCTGCTGTCCTGGAACTTATAATACGGTTTCAAAGATAAGAGCACTTTCAAGAAAGTTAAATTGTGTTAGACACTGTGATTTAGTGGCAAGATGGATAGTAGAGATAAGCAAAGCCGGAGTTCACTTCGGAGAAAAGAGAGATTGGTGTGGTGCGGCTGACAAGGTAGAAGAACACTTCAGGGAGACAAGAAATAATGAGGGAGTATGACCTGGGGTAGGGAAAGGGAAAGGAGAGGAAAGAAACCCTACCCCTCATAAAATGGTCCAGCTGGCCTGGGCGGCTCCCACCAACTTAGCTCCTTCCTACATATCACCCGATACCCTGGCTTGGGAAGTGTGACAGAGAAGAAAGACGTGAATGCTTAGCTCCTCTCCTCCCCTCTGTGAATCTCCTGACCTTGCAAGAAGCTTAGGTGACTGAGCTGCCCCTGTCTTCACCAGGCCGGCAGTTATCACACTGTTCTCAGTATCAGGAGGGCGTACTCCAGCAAGCAGGAGTCAGGGATCACAGGGTCCATGGGAATAAGAGTGAACAACTGAGAAAAAGACAGGAAGTCCAAAAGAATGTGAGAAAACACTATAAAAGAAAAAAAAAAGAATTTTTAAAATACATTATAAATTATTAGCCTGGCTTAGCTTCTGAGGTTTGCTAGTATCCAATGCAATAGAGAAGGAATTATAAGAGAAGGGCAGTGTGGTATTCCCCAGGGAGCATCACCTTGATACTCTTCAGCATGTGCACCAAGTCCAGAAGGTCCTTAGAAGCAAAGAAAAGCAGAAATAAAGATCAAGAGTCAGTCCCTGACAATCAGCAGCCACCTAGACAATGTACCAACGGGATGCTGGATCAGTGGAACTCAGATAAACATCCTCTTTTATAATCTGTATAATCACTTTTTCTCCCTTGGTGTTGATGTTTTTCTGTGCATATTTGCTTATTTCTGACAAATTCAGTGTTTTTCTATATGGGGTGTGTGTGTGTGTGTGTGTGTGTGTGTGTGTGTGTGTGTGTGTGTCTCAAAATCTAAACACAGATGTTCATAAAGATATGTCTCTTAAGACATGGGCCTCTCGGTCCCTCCCTAGTAACACTGTTCTCTCCTCCCCCCTTGGCTCTCTTTCAATCTCCTTCAACAGTACTTGCGTTTTCTCTTAGACATCATGCTTGCTGGGGTCTCCTTAGATTTCTCTATTTCCTTCTTTCTCTAGACTAAGTAACTTATATCTTTCTGCCTATCTCCAGACCAGGACTCTGGCAGTAAAAGAGCTTGCTGTGATGATCACTCAGAGACAAACAGCCACTATCAAAACAGACTCTACAAGTTTAAAGAGAAAATAAATGACTGGTCAAAAACAGACTTGGCTAAAGCCAACCCCACTATGGACAGTGAAGTACCTATTTATACCACTGCCCCACCATCCCCCAATCTGTGCTGCTGACACCTGTTTTAAGAAAAAATAGTGAAAATAGTCAACTGGGCTGCCAAGTCTGGGCTTGTCTGTGTTGAATCAACATGGCCTCAGGGCCAAGCGCACACCCATGTCAGTTGTGACATTTTCCCAAAAGAGAAGAAGCTAAACTTGCCATCAGCATCATGGTAAAAGGCAATGGGAATTGCTACTGGTAATGGTTAATGTTCATTTCTTCCTGTTCCACTTTCTATAAACAAGGTAATGCCTATACAAGCTCATTACTGTAAACTGAGCACATTTAAATTGGCAGTAAAACCCGAGTATTTACGCTAGTGCACATATAAAGTGCCTCGTCCAATGTTTTGGAAAGGTTTCAAGTTTTGAAGCCAAGCAGCTGGCAGCTTTACAAGCCAAACCTTCCACTTAAATCACTCACTCTGGGAAGTTCCTGGTGTCCCGTGTCAGGTAGTACCACGCAGCAGACAGCATCCCCCAATGCTTGGATCCTTTCGCAGTAAATTTGCATTCACAAGGCTCTTATAACTCTTGCAGCACCACAGACTCTAGTGGCTGTTGATTAAATGTATATGTCCTGTGCATTTAATCTGACTTTCATTATGGTCACTTCGTAAAACCGCCACTGGCTGGACAAGCGATGACACATAACATGAACCTGGAATCCCTGCAAAGTCTCATATTAGGTTTTTTTTTCACCCCCTTCTTTCTTTATTAATAGTGGCCAGTTTTCGGCCTAGCTCTAAATCAGCACAAGTATTTGACAGCGAACGCTCCTATCTATGGATTATATATAACCCGTCCCGAACAGCAGATGAAAGAGGGGTCAGCCGGAAAGGAAGGGCTCGTTTTCCATGTAAATCATGTTACAAATTGGACAACACCCGGAGAGTTCATTGTCCAACCTCCACTGTGAAGCCTATTCCCATTTACTATTCCCCTGGAATCAATGTTAATTAAGGCAGACTGAGGCCATAAATCAGCCCACGAGTTTTACAATGTAATTCAGCATTAAGCATATGTATTTAAATAAAAAGTAACTGATTAACCACTAGTTTTTCCAGAAGTTGCTGAGGCAATTTCTCTATAGCTGAGACATGTCACTTTTCATTTTTGTGAAGAAAAGAAATGAATGAAGTATCTTTTTGAAAGGCTAGACAAGTGCCTCTTCTTTTATGCACAATCGTTTATTATGGCCTATGTTAGGCACTGTGTTAGCTGCTGGGAGATTAAAAAAAATAAATAAGAATCAGGCCCTGCCATTGAAATACGTGTCCAACATAGTAACAGTTCCAGTGATGTGATGTGTTAACAACATTCAGAAGTATTTATTAAATATCTACTGTGCATGTACCCACAGACCCCCTCCTATTATACATTCTAATTTTATGTCATACCACAGAGGCAAAGTATGTGAAAATCCAATCAAGGCAACCCCACCTGCCTGACAGAAGCCAGCAGACCGTCCTCCAAGAGAAAGGGCGAGGGCACCCCCAAAGGCAACAATGCACTCCTGCGGACAAGACATTCTTCCCGAGCAGCGCCGACAGAGCACCTTGCAAAGGTCCAGCTGGACCCTGCAGTGTGGGACACCCGGAGCACAGTCACCAGGACAGAGATCTGTGTTAACTCAAGGTACTTGGATTCCACAATTCAGTAAATTCAGATACAACTAACATTATTCAGTCACCACCATGTACTGAAAAATTTCACTCCTCCCTTTAATTTCTCTAACAAGTCTGATGATGTAGGCATTTTTCTTTACAGAGGAATAAACTATGGTTTATAATTCAAGTCTAAGCTCATGCTGTAAATAATTCACGGATTAAAAAAAAAAGTTAACCTAGGATGCCTAATGCTACATATAGGTGTTTTTCAATTTCTTTCAGCATTTCAGGTTTCCTTCCTCTTTTCTGTTATGATGGAGCTTTAAAGAGCAAGTTTCTTTTGGGTCAAAAGCAGAAGAGAAAATATAAGCAGGACACGTACTGCAAAGTCAGAAGTGAGAATCAAATCGATCAAGGGAATAATGAAGTTAGCATCTAAGTCTTTCTAATGTCCAATCATGGTTCTAGACAGTTTACATACTCTGACTGACTTTATTGGGGAGGAGGTTAAGACCGGATCTTACCATGTAGTCTACTCTGGGCTCCAGCTCAAAATCCTCCTACCTCAGGGCCAACATATCCAGCTCACATATTGACTCATTTAATCCTCACAGCCACCACACACAGAAGCAACACTCCCATTATACAGAAGAGGAAAGTGAAGCTCTGAGACTTCAAAGAACTTCCCCACATTGAAGAACACACTGAAGTGGGAATTTACAATCTCAGAGGATGGACAAATACAGTTACATCAGATTAAAAAGTCTCTGCTCAGTTCAGGAAGCAATTAGCTGAGTGAAGAGATCACCTACGGAATGGAAGAAAATCTCTACCAGCTTCTTTTCCAACAAAGGATTAATATGCAGAATATATAAAGAACTCAAAAACATCCCATCAAAAACAAACTGATAAATGGTAAAAATAAATGGACACTTTTCAAAAGAAGCACAAATGGCCAAAAAGTATATGAAAAAAAAGTTTGGCCATCAGAAAAAATGCAAATCAAAGCTATACTGAGATTCCATCTAACAATCACCAGAATGGCTACCATCAAAACATAAAAAATAATCCACACTAACAAAGATGGTAAGGATTCCTTTATGTACCATCCAAAGAAATATTATATGAGTACAGCCACTGTGAAAATCACAGTGGTGATTTCTCAAAACACTGAGAATGATGGCACCATTTGGTCCAGCTACAGCACTATGTGGTATGTTCCTAAAACAGTCAAAGACAGTATACAGAAGAGATAACCACATACCCATGTTCACCGAGGTATAACTCACAACAGCTGAGCTGTGGAAACAGCCTAGGTACCTTCCAACTGAAGAGATGATAAAGGAAACATGGTGTATATATACAGTGAAGTACTATTCAGCCACAAAGAAAAATGTAGTCAAGTCATTGGAGGAAAGTGTATAGAACTGGAAGTTGTCCAGTCATGCAAAATAAGCAATATCAAAAAGACAAATATTTTTCTCTTACATGTTAAATCAAAACAAATTGTTCTTTATTTCTATATTTTGGGTTTTTATACAAAAGAAAGCATGGGAGGAGGAGGAGGGTGGGGAGAGAAAAGGGATGGAAAAAAGAATTAAAGAAAAATGGAAATAGAGCTTTTGCAAATGGTAAGAGGACAGGCAACAGTTGGAAGGAGTAGGGAAGGAAGGGAGGGGTCAGGGCCAAAACAGGAATTAAAATGTGTTATGTACATGCACCAGCTCCCCATGATAGATGTACCGTAAACAGCTATGAGCAAAACATAAGCTAGCCAGGCATGGTGGCTCATGCCTATAATCCCAGCACTTGGGAGGCAGAGGCAGGAGGATTTCTGTGAGTTCCAGGCTCACCTAGGTTGTATAGTGAGCTCAGGACCAGCCTGAACTACAAAGCAAGACGCTATCTCAAAAGAAAACTTTAAAAAATAAAAATTAAAATTAAAAATAAGCTAAAGATTTTTTCAAAGATATGAAAGTAGAAAGGAAAGCAAGGAAATGAAGAAGAGAGGGTAAGGATGAGTAGAAGGGACAGTGGATGATAAGGGTGGAAATAAACATATTATATGATTATACGTATTGTCATGTATCACTAAAACACTTTAATCAACAAACTGAGAAACTTCAGCAGGTACCTTCCCCATGGCCTTAGATACTGGCCACTGTAACAGGTGGTTCCACGTGCAACTTTTTTCACGTTGTGTAACCTCCAAACAGCCCCCAGTACTGTTCGAAAACTGGTTTCTTCCTGCATAATCTGGTCCCGATCAGTATCTCCAATCTCACCTCTGAACATTCTTCACTAAACATCTAAGTCAAAATAGTGTCTACGGAACCACTCACGTCAATATAAACGTGCAGAGACAAATGAACACCATATTGTTGGTTGAGTACAAAGGGGAGGAGGAGCCTGTGGGGAGAACCAGAGAGGTAGCACAGTGTGCACCTCCAAAACAGGCACAGGAAAACTTAAAGCCTGTGGATCTAAGTTCCTCCTCCAGCTTATTCAACTGCTCTGACATAAGCACCTTTATCTGACATAAGCTTATCAACAACAGAAACTACTCACAGCTCTTCAGGTGAGGAAGTGCTAACCAAGGTATCAGCAGATTCAATGTCTGGTAAGCACTACTTCTAGCTCCATAGATAGAGCCCTCTCACTCTGTCTTCTTGTGGCAGAAGGGATAGACCAGCTTTCTGAAGGATCTTTTATAAGGTACTAACCGTGCTCAGAGGGCTTTGCTCTCTAATCACCTTCCAGAGCTCTCATCTGTAATACCATCAGCTGGTATCAGGATTTCAACGTATGAACTTTGGGGAGACACAAGTATTGAATCACTGAACTCCCAACACCTTCCCAAATTCTATACTAAAATTAGACCAATTACTAAGTACAGTGTGAATTTCTATGAGTCAGAAGGTACAGGGCTAATTTTCCCTTCTTTACCTGACGAACTAGTAAAAACTTATCCAGGTTTCACAACTCAGTTCAAATACAACCTCCTGCTAAAGACTTTCCAAGTCTCCAAAGGAGCTATCTGTTGATCCTGACCTCAGCCTCCCTATCACACTGACCTAAGATATGTTACCTGTGTCCCCACTGCACTGTTTACTACTGAATGATAATGCCACTTTGTCATTTTTATAGTTCAAGTACCTAAAAAAGGAACAGTAGAAATAGTTGTCCTGCTCTACCCATTGGTATTGTGTTAGAAGCAAGTAAGGACTTTTTTCCAATAAAATATATGTTTTAAATTCTAGGAATCAAAGTTCTTGACATCTCAGAATCATCTGCATCTCATTTCCCAGAGAAGTTGTGCTTGAGGATTCAATGAACACTATCTCACTTACACTATCTGCTTCCTGTCTTCTTGTTGGAACTGAGGTTCAGTTCTCATCTAGATCATGCTTCTAGACAGACACTGTGGCCACCCCAGCAGCATAACTAACTTCCTACGCGAGAGGTAGTACCCGCTTCGTCTTGCTCAAAAGCTCTTGATAAAAGAGATGGTTCCCTACTGGTCATTGGGCCACATTCTCCTGAGCAGTCTGTGACCTGGAAGGCCAAACCAAAACTGCAGTCTCCTCCCATGACCATTACTGTGTCATGTGACCACTGGAGAGTTTGTCATTGAACCTATTGTGTCTTGACGATTATTTGTAAGGAGGTATCGCTATTCAGGTGTGTTCTCTTCTATAGCAGAAGGTGAAGAGGAGGAGGACTGCTTGTTCTCTTACCCTGGCTTCATACTAGGAGTCTGGCAAGCTGCCGGCTTTCCCACCTTCAGCTCCTTTGTCTGATAATACCAGCTCAGCCACCGAGGCCAGAATTTGTGATACAAATCTTTCCTACTTAGTGACAATGTGAATAACTGGTTCAGGCCCTTTCTAACTGAACCTCAAAATACTTCTTAAGCCAGCACCTTAGGAATCTACTATCAATTGGACAGAAGATGTCAATTATTATTTAATATACCGCAATTCTTTTTGTTCCATTAGGTTTCATGGTACATTTCAGGTAGGCATAATGGTCACATTCATCATTGGGAATTTTACCTGGACATGATATATCTTGGTTGTTTTTTCTCTACCCCACTTCCTTCTTAGTGACACCTCTGTGGCCACCAGTGGGCGCTCAGCAAAAAGGTTCATCAGGCCTTCTGAGATGCTCTACACCTACCTTCCACCTTCTCCAAGTGTGTGCAGCTTCAGACTCGTAGGCATCTGAATGACGGGATCTCTGTGACCACCCTCTGCATTCCCACATGGGAATGATTCCCTGATTACGTGTGGCATTTTAACAGCCAACAAATGTACCAGAAAGACATCATCTGGAAAAGCTAGGTAGAAGAGTTGTACCACAAACATTTAAAAATCCATGCAAAGTTTTTAATGTAACTGCTGGAAATCACTCCCCTCAACAAACCCCTGGTCTGTTTCCTATTGTGAAATTACTCAGCACGCCAAGGTCATACTCCAATGGCCAAGTCTCACAGAAGCACTACTGTAAGATGCAATAATGGACGAGTATCTTGTTCTCAATCTAAATATGACAGACTTCTTTGGTCAAGAAGAGACAGAGTTGCAGAGCTGGAGGGGCCTTAGGTTGCATGTAAGCATATCTGTCAAAAGAGTCCAGTGACTTACTCACAGTCGTGACCCCCGATAATGCCTGGACAGAAACTAGAACCCCCACTGACCCTATTCCTACCTGAATGCTTTGTCTCCTTGGAAAGCAGGCTGGATAACTGACATGAAATGGTAACAGTCATCACTGCACCTTTTACGCAGTTCTTTAGACACTATTCAGTACAAAGAATTTTGAGTCCCTTTGGTTTTCTTCAGAACAATTAACATAGGTAAGGAGAGTTTTTCATTTCTCTTCATGAAGGGAGATATAGTGGGGGAGTGGTGTTGATTTTCATTCTTAATGGGACCGTACAGAGAGCAGGTCCTGCGATGCTCTCCATGGCGTCCCAGGTACATGGCGTCCCAGGTACAGAAGCAGGGACTCTGCCAGAGAACCAAATATGAGAGTTTTTGTGCTTATTCTTAAAAAGTGGTTTTGCGCTCTCACAACCACAGGATGATATCTGTGGGCTGAGGAAGGGGGACAGCAACACCACACCTTATCCTAATGATTTTCTACTGGGAGCACTGCTATGAGATGAGCTGAGGGAGTAGACTGGCCAATCAAAACTGAGTCAGGAGCTGGTGACCATTTCACTACATTAAACAGAGTGCTTTCCATAATTCCTTGGCAGAATCTGGCATCCAAAGCTAAATAAGAGAGAAGAATCAAATGCCGAGCTCTTTACAAAATGGTCACATCTGTTTGGCTCATGGTTTCTTCTCCCAGCTTAGGAGGTAAAATAAAAATTCATTATGACACTTTATGAGAGACCCTGCAGGTGAGGACCAGTGCAGTTTCCTTTGGTAACTGTTTCATAGCATCTTAGAATCTGGGCACTTGAATAGGAACTGCCATATACTACATTTTCCTGTAGCTCCACTTCCCCCATAAAATACTTCTAAGAACACAGACATGAATAGTGCTGCAGTGCAACAAAGGCTTTTGCTAAACAGAAGTCCCTTCCCGATCATAGTCTCTGAGTGACGTGGTTAGACATGAGAATGGAGAATGGGGTTGTGTTGATGGGTTAGCACTGGAGAGGCCAGATAGGTGTGTTTTCAAAAGCCAGTTTAAGATCATTGGGCTGTTCAGTCCACCAAAATAACATGGTGACGCGCAAGTCTGTGCCCCTCAAGACAAAGGTAGAGTTGCTTAATTTATCCAAGATAGATGGTTAAGATTGAGGTTAATAATACGTTAAAAATAATTCAGCAGAAATGTACAGACAACTGAGGTGATGAACCTGGAGTCTATTCCTTCCTCTGGAATGAAGCTACTAAAATTAGAAGGGTCACCACTTATTCAGCGGCCTGTCTTTCACTACTTGTTAAATTCTAAGTGAGCTACTAAAATCCACTGAGCTTTGTTTCCACACCCACTAAAAAGAATAAGAGGAGAAAGAGGAAGAGGTAGCATGTAATGTAGGTAAACCTCAGCTGGCTGCAGCAGGTCTTCCTTTCCCTGAATTCCCTGGAGAAAAGTCTCCTAGCTTCCCTTGGTTTCCCCTCCGTCCTAACACACCCAGAAGCACACAGCAAATGCTCAAAAGCTATAAGAAGCCATGTTCCTGGCGAGAAAGTAGGAAGGGGACAAGGGACTCGTACTGACTATCAACAGGGACCACATTCCCCTAACAGCTGATTTAATAAACTTCAGCAGTTACTTGGATAAAGACTCAGAATATAAAGTGTAGCCACCCAAGTAGCATCATACAGTCACTTCTGCAGCAGGATAAGTCAGGTTCACCTCATTTTTAGTCCACAGCAAAATGATCGTGACTCCTACAAGAGAGGTTGCTATGAATTTTCTAATTTCCAAACCCTGAGGGATTCTCAAAGCCGCAGGCATTAATAGGAGTTAGGTGTAAATAATTTCCTACCTTCAATGAATCTTTAACATAAAGCTGCCATCTTTTATTTCAGTAATAAAATGTTTTGTTTTTTTAATAGTAAATGCTTCAAGTGATTTGTATTAAACCTTGCAGTAGATTGTGCCTTGGAGAGTTAAATATTACTCAGCTGGCTACTAAATTGCTTTGGGTTGATCAGAGCGGAGTACCAGGTAGCAAATCAATAGCCAGATTGATCTATTTATATGAAAACCTTGCCTTAGTTTTAATGAAGCAAACAAAATAGTAGTTTGAGGATATCTTAGCAGGAACTATTTTCTTTTACATGATTGTTTCATCGCTTTTAATGAAGAGATTTGTGAAAAAAAGAAAAGACTGCACTATCATTTATATAGTGTTCTCACCTCAGTAGAGTACTCTGTACATCTAGTGCCCTCTGTATATTATAAATGAAGATAATAAAGGCATTTTTAGCCTTTGAGAAAAATATCCTCACCTTATTTTAATTGCAATGAAGAGTCTCCCTATATAAAGGAAAATAATGAAACAAATGTTTGCATATTTTTAGGAAAGGAAACAAACTTGCTCTTGAAATATCTGTGTGTGGGGAGCACAGTGGCTTTGTGGATTTCTGTTCAGTGCTTTGCTTTGCTCCAGAACATTCAGCTAAAAGGGGGGAAAGCACCGAAATGCCATTGGTTGGGAACCATCCTCCATGGCAGACTGCACTTTTCACTCTCAAACCGATGTTTTGATATTATACAGACATGGCCTTTGTTCAATGGATTTTTTTTTTTTGTTTTTTACCAACAAAAAGGTGGCATTATAAAGCTTGTTTTGCTAAGGACTAATTTATTGATTCTAATTTGAATCAATTAAACTTAAATAACCAAGCCCCAGTTAGGCTGTATCCTAAGTGGAAAGGCAAAGTCTTTACTAGAAAAGATTGCAAACTAGAATCTCAAAGGACCGCCATAAAGTTAAAAAAGAAAAAGAAATGAGACTGGAGGCAACATTCATGAAACTTGAGGCAACATCCTTGAAAATATCGATCCCTGGTAACCGTGCCAGAGAAAGGAGTTGGTTTCTACAGCAAGCTCTGCTGTCCTATACGTGATGCCGGCCCATGGTGATGATACACCATGTGACACTTGCAAAGTGAGGGGTCTCAGGACATCAGTGTCAGGCAGCAGAGAGATCCACTAGTTTCTCATGTATCAATCCAACCTCAGATCTGAGTCTGGAAGACAAGGGACACTAAGGAGCAGAGACAAAAGGTCACTGGTCCTGTTCTCCAGGGCACAGCTTAGCAGGGCCAGGTTAAAGTGGCATAGCCTAAGGGATCCAGCCTTTTGGGAGGGAGCTAATGACCTTCTTTCTCAGAACTAGCCTCCATGGGACAGTCAGTGCTGCCAGATCATTCAGAGTAGGGCTCAGAGGGATTCCAGAGATCTAGAATCCATGTTAGGAGCGATGGAGTGTTCCACTGAATTCACAGTTCCAAGCATTATGATAAGCTGTTCCTACAACAGAACTGAACCACTCAATTCTCCCAGCCTCCCCTCCTCAAGTGTTATGTTCCATGAGCACCAGGTCTTTTTGGCCTTCTGTGACCACAGCCCAGTATATGAAACACCCTGGCATCCAGCCCCGTCTTGGTTCTGCTCTTACAATTTCTCAGTGGGTTGAACTTCTGCAAGTGTAAAGATGACCAGACAGTGTGCCTTAGGTGTGTGTCCATTAGGCTTTCTGTAGCTCTGTTTTGTCATCTATAATCTACCGCGGTAAGACCACCTGACCAAACCTGACAGAATAGACTTATTATTGACTCTAAATCTGAATGTAATTAATCAATTGATTTAAAAAGTTAACCACCCTGTGCTCTGTGTTTGTTCATTGATTCATTTATCCTCTGTTGCTCCTGGTTCCTTTGCCAAATAAGCAGACCTACAGGCAAAAGAAAGGAGGAGAGAAAGGTGGGGAAGGCCATGCAGCGTACTACCCAGTGTCTCCAAATGTCTGAGTCCACCCTCTTCCACAGTCAGGGCGAGCCAGTGATCTGAGCTGTGGTGTGGGAAACGGACTCTGAGGAGAAAGAGCCAGGCAGGGCCTGATGCTCTGTCCTGTCAGTCTTGAGAAAGCAGGAGGTGACAAGATTTCTTTTTGTCTTCTGCTTGGAAACAAATGTTCCTGTTCCAGTGTTCCCTCTGTTTCACTAGTCTTCAGTCTTTCTCTCTGTTCGTTTGCAAATAAAGGACGTCAGAAAGGCTTGTGGCTGTGGGTGTTGGGGTGGGAAGAGGGTGAAGTGTTTATTTTCAAAGCCACAGGAGTCCCCATGTGAAAAAGCACCTAGCTTATCTCAGTGTTTTTGTTTGTATGATTTTGAATTAGAAGTTTGGCGCAATTCATTTGGGGGATTAAGCTGTCTTTACAATCAGTCTTGTTTCCCTATTTATTCAGTAGTTTTGCTAGGGTTGGTTACTCCAGAAGAAGGACTTTAAATTATTTCTTGATTCTTCTTTTGATTTCAATGCCAATTAATTTTAAATAAATATGATGTTTGTTTGCTGATAAAAATCATGAACACTTTGTATACCAGTCCAGGCTTGCCAGTTTTAGCTATTAAAAATATAGGGTGGCCAGATTAATATGAACTTCAAAAGAATAATGAGTAAAACTTCACTTAAAGTATTTAAAATCACTGAGAAATTATGAGGTATAGTTATACTAGAAACTATTTCTTTACCTAAAGTTCAAATTTAACTAGGCAATTTATATTTTATCTGGAAGTCCTACCGTGGCTGTTACATATCCAAGTAAAAAGCAGAACACATTCTGCTGGATTACTGAATTTAAGCTTTCTCTGTACAACGCTGAAGTATTTCACCTGTCAGAATATTAACTCCTCATTTATGAAGAGATAAAGTGACACCTCTGGAAATCAAGTGGATTTTAGTTCACAGAGTAAGAGCTACTTCTAGATAATGAAGCTTATTCCACTTACAGAAATTTTTCTCAGCACAAAAAAAGTAAAATCAAAAGTTGTAACTGGCATTTTCTGTTGAAATGCAAGTTCAGATCTTCAACTATTAAGTTTAAAAGTAAATATTGTTAACTCATGGTGCAAAGTAGACTTCCTAAAGTCCACAGTGCCTACCAAAGGCTAAAGAGGCTTTGAAACCAATAAATAAATGACCAATTTCTCTAGGGGAGATGGAACTTCACTTTTTTCAGTAAACAGAAAGTAAAGCTGAATCTTACATCACATGTTTTTTTTCATGTATCTGTTAATATAAATAGCTAAATGAACAGACTGTTATATTTTCCTATTGATAAACAATAATAAAAGTTCTGCCCTTGAATCGGACCTTAGCAAATAATTTCAAACATGATGAATTATACCTATTTTGTATGTGATTTAATTTATTCTCTTTGTTTGGGATCATTACAAATACACAATAGGTCTATATGATACCTCCTCCTACCTTAGGAATTGGAATGTAATATTATTCACAGTAATTTATTCCTAAATCCCCTCTGACTTAATAAAATGATCAACTAATAAGTTTAATTGTGCATAATGCTTAGAGTTCATTTTGTGAACTTAAACTCATATCTAGTATTTAGAAAGAAAAGGGAGGTTTTGTAGCTCTTAAAGCACTTTAATTTTTCTTTCCCTTCTCCTTCTTTCTTTCTTTTTTATTCGTTTCCTTTTTCCTTTTATTTCATAAATAGGCACTGTCCCAGAAAAAGAAATGAAAGGAGACATAAAATGAAAAGTTTAAATTAATTGTTTGATCAAGAAATCTTCACTTGCCATTTCAGCAAGGTATTACAAAACTCTTGCAAGGACTTCGAAATAAACCGCATGCTACAGCTAAGTCCTGCTAAGAAATACCACTGCCAGCTGCCACTTGACCCGGAATTCCTCTACAAGAAAAACTAACCCTCACTACATGAGCAGCATCCATGAGAACTGCCTGGGTGTCAACAGCACTTGCAGTGGCCCCACGTGGCCTGGCTGCTCTCCCTGGCATGATAAATCACCAGCAGGTCCTTACCTTCCTACGTTTGATCTCTGCTCAGCAAGATGTTGGTTTTGATGTGAAGAACTCCAGATCTCTTAGGTCCGAGACAAATAGCAGTGTCGCTGACCTGCCAAGTGCTAAGTCTTACTAGACTGAGTGAAAACGTGTAAGCTCCTGACACCCTCCCTGGCGGAGGAGTTTCCCAGCTCTCCCTGGCTGTCCTGAGCCTGGCTGGGAGAAAAGACTGCAAACCTTTCCATCTTATCATTATTAAAAAGTAGCTGATCAAGACTTCCTAAGACTTTAAAGAAAAATTCTCTTGAAAGTCATTGCTCTGATTGATTTCCAGTAACCTATGTTTAGCAAATCAGAAAATGTTTGACTGTGATTTCTAGTGGATCTTTCTGATGCTGTTAATCACTCATTTACAGAAGGGGGATCATTAATAGAGATTACCATGCATCACTCTTTGGTAATTATCTGTACAGGCAGAAGAAGGTTCTTTTTGCAGTACTGATAATTGAACCTAAAGAGCTCTGAGGTACATCTTCATTCGTTTTATCATTTGGTATCAAGGCAGATCTCAATAAGTTGCCCGACCTGGTTTCAGATTTGCAATTCTCCTGCCTCAGTCTCCTGAGAAGCTGGGATTACAGATGTTTACCAATGAACCTGCTAGGAAAATACTTTTAACAAAATTATTCTGAGTCAAATCTGGGGTCCCAGAAGACTGCACTAGATGTGCAACCAAGATCCATATTGCTTCTCTGGTCTTCATAATCAATTAAGGGTGAGTGAGAGACAAGTGTTTTAACCTCTATATTTACAAAGAAGATTGGATTAGAAGAGTTATTAATATTGTTTTACTCCTCTCTTTAGAATTCTTTCCTCTCCTATCATTTGTATCCATTAATGTGTGTGCACTTTCTTTGCAGGGAGAGAAGAAAAAGGAAAGAAGTTGTTTCATATCCCATTACCCCAGAATTCACTCTTATCCTGCCCTTTTAGTCACTGTAACATCACATAATTTTATTTCCTAGCATGTGTCTATTTATTCATTTATTCAACACAAAGTAGAGGAAGCTGAATGATGTGGTTAGATACTCACAATACTAATCTCCCACACACAAGAAAAGAAAAAAGAAGAAGAAAACAACAAAATACTGACTCCTGGGAAAACTCAAGTCCAAGAAGAAAACTAGTTTGAATATTCAAGGTAAGTCATGATTTGATGCTATCGGGTACACATACACTACCTAATGGTGATAATAAAAATGAAAGTTTGAAATAAACCTAGAATATTACATTTACAAAGCTTCTTACAAGAGAGTTAGTATGTGTGCATGTTAAAGTCATTATAAAATATTGCCACCAAAATGATACCACAAACACCAAAAATGGATGACTAAAATTGGTGCAACATTTTAGATTGCTGAAATGATGAGGACACTCAAGACAGCAAAAGATATGCTGTCACTCTGACAGCTAGTTATTCGGTGGTCTTCCCTATTGCACCATTTGGGGTTGGAAACACAGATAATAGCCAATGATCTCTCTGTGATACTACTCTGGGCTCATCAAAAGCAGTATCTGGATTTCAGTCTTCTTTTGCAGTTAAGTGCAGTTGATGTGCCCAGATCTGTGCGTACACATCTCCTCTAAATGTGAGCAGAGGATCTCCTTTGTTGGTGTCAAGGCTTCCAAAAGTTGCTGTTCAGTGCACTTCTTGTCTAAGCCTCTTCTTTTTCTCTCTTGGAATTCCTGGCAATGACACCAGAATGTGGGTGAACGTCATTGTCTCCCTGCTGTTTACAAGACAGAATTTATGCTCAATGTGTTGGATGCAATGACCGCATCACTGGGTGGCTGAGGCTACCGCTTAGGCTCTCTTTCATCTGAGAAATTTTCACTCAGTCCAAACACCTATCAGCTTGGGGAAGTGAGGGAGAGCAATTACAGCCAACACATGTAGTCTTTTAAGAGTACACCAATAAATACCCATTTGGGAAGGTCAATTTAGTGCAACCCAGGCTGTTATCTGGAATAGTATGTCACCAATTCAATCCATTAAGTAATTACTAAATCCTCAAGAGGGCTCCCAGAAGTCAAATGTGGTTATTCCAGGTTCACTGCTTCTGGCCTCCCTAAGGAGCATTTAGGCCAACAGCTGAAGAGCTGACCTCAAAGGTTCCCAGGCATAACTAACAATTCTATGAAAACAGGCCAGTGAATCTAAGCAGAGGATGAAAGTCATCAAAGGCCTTGTCTGCAAAGGCCACTTGGGAAGCAGAAGAGAACTACTGTGGGTAAGAATTTAAAAGGAGACAGGGCGAAGAAGAGCGAATGTAACTAGGAAGTGAAGGAGGAGAAGTGCTCTCCCTACACCTGAAGACAGAGGAAACTGAAGATGACAAGACCTACTTAAAGAACACAACCAACTTTTCAGCAGTTTCCTTGAGTGAGATTCTGAGTCATTTACACTGACACCTTGATCATACAACCCAAACATTCCCCCCTTCTATCACAGATTATATTTAAAAAGTTTGGCCTCTTTGTAGGAAAATGAATGCATCTCACGACCTTGTGTTAAGTAAAAGAAATCAGACAAACGAGCTGAAGTACTGTATGGTTTCTCTTCCATGAGAAACCCAAACTGTAAATAAAGAACAAAACAAAAGATAGATAATAGAAAGCAGTAGGATGAATCTCAAATGGGAAAGGGATCCAAAGATGGGCAGAAGAGGGAGAGAGGGATGAGAAAGATGGAGAAGATATGTTGTGTACATAGACCAACTTCCCACAAGGAATGGAAACGTTATGTACTGCAAACATGCAGTAATAAACACATTAATTTTTTTTAAAGTTTGGCTATTGCATACATTTCTCTCTTCTGTGCCCTTGCGGAGGTTACTCCTCATAAAAGGCACAGCCAGCATAGCCTTCGTGAGAGGTGATTGTTCATAACAGGCGAAATACAATCCAGCCACCAGCTCTTACTGACAAACGTCTCTCTCGCATGTAGTCAAGTTATACAAGGTGATGGGAGAAAAGGAAGCAGCAGACAGAATGTGAAGTACACATTAGCATTCAACACCCAGAGGCATCCTCACTCCCAAGTGAATACTAATAACCATAACAAAGAACATCCCATTCTAAGGGAAAAACCAACAAGCTAACAGGTGTTATTAGGAGCAGTGTGTGATTATCTAACTACAGCTCTTTACCAAAGCCTAAAGAATCACACCTACCCAGGTGATTGATTCATGCCTAACGTGTCAAGTTGTCTTCATCCATCCCAACACCTTTTTTATGGCTCACACTGTTGCTAATGGCAACTCCAAACACTTAAGTAAGTAAATTTGGGATTTGCATCAATTTGCCACATCTCATTAAAGTACTGACAGTGCCAGCTTTATTATCTCTTGCGGTTCTTGTGCTTGGTCTTGCCATGAGCTGGGATGAAGAAGACAAAGTCCTGGAAGAACCAGCCACTGTTGTTACTGAGTCTCCAAAATTTACTCACCTTGAATACTTTTGATTCAAGGTGATTCCCTCACTCGTAAAAGAGAGATACTAAGATAATAGTCGCATAATAAGGTTGCCACAACAATTAAATGTACTTGCATGGGAAAAGCACTTTCAATATTATATAATGAAAGAGGTACCCATGAGGAGTTATTTATAATAATAAACTATTGTGAGTTCATTAAATATTTCTGAAGCATCTACACTGTAAGCACTGAGCTAGAAATACCAAGATGAGGAAGAGTTTATACTATAGTACCGCGTAGGAAAGAAGAGTTACACTGAAAAATTAATCTACAAGACAAAGTCTGTGCCATTTAGAAGAAAGGTAGCTACATAATACAGTTCCTCAGACAGTACTAGTTCATTATCAAAAATAAAAGTTGTGTAGTCAACTGAGTGAGGTATTTCATACCTACCTCACCTCAGCAAGAAGGGCTGGATTCAGTGTTCAGGTCGGAGAATTTCACTCTTCTGTGATAACTTCCTTTAGAATTGGAGGCACACAGACATCAATCAGACCACTTCCAGAATCCAACACAAAGGTAAATGCACAGCACAGAGTTCTGACTTCAGCGCATGAGTTTCAAGTGTTAACAAACTGTGGTACATGATATCACTATTTTCAAGCTGCGACTAAGCAACAGTTTAAATTCTCTACATTAACAGGATAAAGTACAGCATTTAATTATTCAAGAAAAATGTCTGTTCTACTACAAATTCTTTTTCAGTGCGGCGTGGGTAGATGTTTATTCCACATCTAAAACCAAGGTCACAAAAGGTTGAACTTAGCTATGTGTGAGAAAGGGGGTGAGCAGATCCCACAACAGTAGCTGGCGTTTAAGCACTTGCACTTACAGTCATGTAAGAAAGTTACAGAAATTGAATCTTAACCTGAATAAACAGCAATCAACATATTATCCCAGAGTTTTCTGTAATGGCCCCTTAAAGGTAGTCATTTAGAAAATGCACTAGTAGTTTAATTTAGGGAAGCCAACATGTATTAAAATCACCCATCAGAGTAAACCTATTTTCTTAGGATTTCCCACTATAGAGAAGACCAGGCTTGGCAAAGACTACAAAGGACAACCCTCCAGTTCTTACTCCATGATTACACAGAATACAATTTTAAAAAATTCTCTACATATTAATATCATTTTACTTGTCTACACATAAGTCAAAAATATTTTAATAATGAAATATAATAAATTTTCAAAACAGTATAAGGAGAACATCTTGAAAGCTGAAAATTAAACAAGAAATGAAGAAAACTTCTGTGCATTTTCATCTGAAACTGTACAATTATTCCATAAGAAAATGTTTGAAAGATGTATATTTCATGCCAAAAGATTACACCTCCAAATCTGTAAGAATTACTACGAATCAGTGAACACATATATGCAGAAAAAATAAGCCCCTCCCCAAAGAGAGGAACCCACATAGTGAAGAAACACACTTAAAATAATGCATCTTACACAAAATCAATAGAATGCAAACTAGAAGCAGTAATGAGGAACCATATCATACTTGTCAGATGGAAAAGTTGAGCAAATAAGTATAAGAATTCCAAGTATAGGCGAGAATGTAGCACACAGGGAGCTGGGATATACTGCAAGAGGGGTTAAGACTATTATAAACACTCTGAGACAGTCACAATCCCCAGTGAAGCAGCCGATACACACACTTTGTGATCCAGCAATATCACTTACAAGTATGTATCTCTCTTCTAGGAATATAAAGAGATATGGTCCAGAATGTTCATGGCAACATTATTGTAACAGCAAAAGACTCAAGAGTATTTTAAATGTCAATAGTATGATTAATTAAAAATCAGGATATGGTCAAAGAATGGCATTATATGCCACAATGACAATAAATGAATTGTACTTATGACCACGAACATGCATGCATTCTGAAAATATGCTAAGAAAATAAAGCGCACACACACATATGAGATGGTATCATTTATATAAAGTACATAAGCATGCAGCACAGTAGCACACTGTGTCATGGATACTCACACGTGTGGATGCATACACCTGTGAGAAAGATGCCTCTCAAGAAGAAAGAAGAGGAAGTAACAGGAAAAGTTCATTCAAAGGGTTTCAGTGTATTGCTTTCAATAATGTACCAATAAAGATTTGAATTTAAAAACAACCTTAGAAGCAAATATACACAGTCCTTGACTTACACCAATTTGACTCATGAGTTTTTAACTTCTTGAAAGAAGTTGAAAGGAAAGGAAAGGAAGTTGAAGGAAAGAAGTATAAATCCAGCAGAAATTATACTTCAAATTGTTATCTTCTTCCTGCTAGTGATATGTGATTCTCATGGGCAGTGATGGGCAAAGAAAGCAAGACCATGGCTGACAAGGCTGCACACTCCACACTCCACAGCACACCGTGCTGCTAGCTAGGTTGCAGGGAGAGAGGAGGTCAGGTGTTTTAACTTAAAATCCTTTCAACTTACATGGATAGATATTGATTGTAAAATACTTTGTGAAATATTAAGAATGAACTAGTCTAGGCATGATTTCGTACCCTTGTTGTGTTCCTGTCTATATTTTAGTATGTCTGCAACGATTCTATTCCCACCCAGTACATCTAACAAGACAGTGAAGTATGCATCTTCTCCATCTGAAATTTCTCTTAACATCTCTGTCACCACAGGCTTTCACTGCTCCCATCACAAGCATCTTGGATCATCAGCTTTGGATGTTGTATCCTCGCTCCAAACTCAAGTGAGACTTCTTCTGTCTCCTGAGCTGGGATCAGACCTATGTATTGCCTCATGCTGGACAGGGCCTACCAATGCTTTGGACAAAAGAGTCCTTGATGAATGTTAAATTAACAAACAAATAAATAAAATTGAGTAAGCAAGAGTAGCTGCTTGTAGCTAAAAACTAAACCTGGTCCTGAGATGATAAATTAAATAAAAACCCTCCCAGTGAAAATCAAGTTATATTGGTATATTTGAAATACAAATGAGATTTCTCTGGTTTCTAGGATTCTTGTTCTATTTTCTAATAGACATTTGGTGAGCAAGTCCTAGAAAGAATGAAAATAAGACTTGAAGTTATCCTCCACAGATTTGCAGAGGTACTTCACATTTCCACTTCTCAGGCAACACCTTTCTATTTCTTCTCTTGCTCACTACCCTAGATCTTCATTGTTTTTTGCCTATAGATTTGCTGTAAAGGTTGCTGGTGAAGTTTAAGGAAGAGGAAAATGGAGTATTTCTGCCTGCCAGTGGCTTTAGTGAATTCATAACATTTTGCCAGATGTATTTCCCTGGATGGAGTTCCACTCTACTTGTAAGAAGAACTATACAACATATGCCACTTAAAACTCAATTTAATCTTTAGCAAATCCATAAGAATGACATGGAGGAAAAAAAACTCATGAAACTTGAAATCAGGATACCTGAACTACAAGAATGTAGGTTATGTAGGAAAAACATATGAAATATGCTGTTTTGAAAAAAAATCACTTATCTTTTATAATCAAGATTGAAAAGGATTTTGCATGCTATCCTAAACTTTTATACATGAGAAACAGATCTTTACAATAGGGCAGTAGGTTTAACCTTTCCAGGGACATAAGGCTAAAAAACAAGCTACCTTTGCCCTGCAAAAGTCAGATGTTGAAGAGAAAGCAGAGAGAAAGCAGATAACTACTTCTGAAGGCAACAGAGCTGAACTAGAGTAAATAAAAGGCTTCCTTCTAGAATAAAATGAGAATTTCCATTCCCAGACATTCTAATTTTTAACCACATTCTACAGAGGTCAATTAACCCCATGGTTAGCCCCAGCCACGTGTTGAGAGCCCAGCAGAAGGCAGAGTGCTGAAACCATCCAATTATTATTCCAACTGGAATTTTCAAAGGCTGGAAGTGTTTTCAAATCATGAGACACGACAGAGACTTGTGTAAATAAGCTGTGGTGGCTTAAGATTCTGAAGGGAAACCATTTTAACATAACTTGATCTTAAAGTAAGACAAACAAGTATAAAAACACTAGAGATGAGAAATTTCTAATTTTGATAAACTCATATATTTGAAAATATAATGGAATAGGGCTCAAAATTATGTCTAAAAAGCAAATTAAAAGTTAATGAGAAGGACATAACAACCATCAACTCTATGAGTATTAGCTTTGGTGTTTGAGGGAAATGAATGACTTTGAAATAACCTGTCACACCAAATAAATTTAGGGTAAGCTAGGAAGGTTTTCCACATAGTCACTGCCTGACACTTTTACTTCGGGAAAGGCAATTCTCCCTAAAGTTTCATGCATTATTTTGAAAATTGGAACTAGTGAAAGTTTCTTCAGTTTTAAGCTAAGAAGTTTTCCACCGTGAGAAGATCCAACCTCTGCAGAACGTCCTCAGACACTGCCACCTTTACAGATCCACGTCCCAGTGATGAGCAACATCTCTGTCCAAACTCCTTAAAATACCACAAGTGATCGAATGTATCTCAGTGTTCAGGTTCTGTCAGCTGGACACACATCACGAGGCAATAATGCTAAATTTCGGCACACGAGCATCACATATCTAACATACGAGCTAGAAAACCTTTTGACTTCGTGGCTCTTTAGTGAAGATGAGCCTTTGCTAAAGAAATATCCAGGGAACCCCACTCACTGAAAATTTGTCTTAAAATATAAAGACTTGACAGCTGCCCAGAATATTCAACTTTTATGAGTAATTAAAATGACAAACAACAGCTTCTTTTATAAAATTATCTGATCACAAAATTTCAATCTTTCTTAAAATGGGCCTCCACCAATTTGGAAATACAGATATAATTAATTATAATAATAACTCAAATATAGCCATCCCACTGCAAAGATGAAAAGGAAATGACACAGGTTGACTGCCATTAAATGTCATTCCCTTTCACTTACTTCTGAAGTCCAAATAATAAGACCATAAGGCAGGTATTATCATCTCAATTTCTATGTTTAGAAATTAAAACTGAAATTCAGTGAAAAATTCTGAGATAAGACACTAGATAAAGTTTTCTATCCCTGCATTCTGAGAGCCTTACATTACAGATTGAATAACTGTTAACTGTTCAAGTAGCTAAGGACATTTTTGACCAGAATTTGATCATAGGCTTCTTTTAACTAAGAGCCTTTGGTGGGTTTGTAAACATTTTTTTTAAAAATACAGACCATGTGGTCTCTGCTACAACTGCTCAGCTTTGCCTATGCAGTCCCTGACCAGCACGTGCCTAAGTAACACAATAAAATGTTATTTACATTTTCATCATTTTATAGAAATAAAGGGCCAAGAGTAATTCAGTAAACAGTGATTCTACATAGCAGAATGCAGTAGGGTAAGGCCTTAATCCAGCATCTTGGACTGAAACTGCTTGGCATCCCCAGGTCAAATGAACATAATACGAACATCAGAAAGGTATGTAGTTATGAACAAGTATTTTTTCAAACACATGAAGTCCTCCAGTATTGGGCAGCTTGATTGAGAATTTATGATCAAAACAATGACTAAAGGTTTGAAATGAGACACGCATCTCTTAAAATAAAATATTCCTGGGATAAATAAGAATCTTGTCCCACACACACAAAAAGAAAGAGGAGAAGGAGGAGGGACCTCAAAAAAACTAAAAATGATAATTTAAAGCAAAGAAATAAAAATCTATAAAATAACTTTTTAAGGGGAGTAAATCAGTTTCTTATTCTGCGTATGTTTACAATAGAAGTACCACAAAATTAATTTTATTTCAAAAGAATGTACCATCGACTTAGGAAAAACAAAGTGCATGACAAAGAAAGGTCTCCCTTTATTTTTAAAACTGAAGGCTGTACTCTTCCTTATAAATTACTTCTATTCCTACTCTTTCTTCCTAAAAGTCTTGTGAGAATAAAAAAATAAATAAAAGTTGTAGGTGCTACATACGCCATGAGACTCTATAAAAATATAAGTGGCATTTAAGTACTAGCATTCTCACTATTTATCAACTGAATTAATACCATGTCCACAACCAACTTTAACAGTCTTTCTTCTAATGGAATCCTACACACCTAGCGGCACACACTTCCATAAACTACCCTACACAGTAGAAAGCACTGTTAAGAGCAACATAGCCACTCAAACACCCTTTGAACAGAATTGAAATTGACCACAGAAAACAGCAGTTAATAAAAATAATCAGTAGAAATCCAAAAGACTAGCTCTAATTATTCAGCCTCTTATTTTCTCTCTTCTAGTGCAGCGGGTCAGTATTCATTAAATATTTCCTTCCTCCTTCTATTCTAACTCTTCACACATCCGATCCTGCAAGAAGAGGGAACCCTTAATTATATTGTCAGTTATGGGCATACACCCTCCTGATAGAGAAATGGCACAACGCTTGTGTGGAGGCGGATGAGGGCTGTGAGAAGATCCAGGACAGAAGACAAAGCCAATCAAGAAGGTACAAAGAAAGATCAAGATACCAAGATTCCAAAGACCTGGAGATCTACGCGCCACACCTGGGTGGTCAGAAAAGTCCACAAAGAGCTGACTGTTGATTTTACACTGTTGTGTATTCCTGTCGTATAGTCAGACATACAGAATTCTACAAACCAGACTGACAAAACAGAAGCAACTCAGCACAACTTTAATTCATAAAAGCAGAGCTAAAACTACCAGAATCCTGTGCTGGCTGACACGCTGACTTCTCTGAACACTGGGTATTGGTCATATCTCCACATTTCATGTCAATAACTGTTCCTTCTTCACTACCACCATCTTCAAAGGTTTATTTCTTCACAAGAAATCATTTTTGAAATAGGGGCTCTAGCTCACTGCATTAGGGAAACCAGCAGACAGAATCTAAAAGTGGTACTGCCATTAATGATTTCTAAAATAGATATTAGAACTTCAGAACAGTAAGTTTATTTTTAAAATGTAGTGTAATCACCCAAAAGTTCACACAAAACCCTTTCAGCAAACTTGGGGATGAAACTTTAGTTTTGTAGCACCAGTTCTTGAACTCTGACAGGCCAAAGAAGTAATTTTCAATTCTTATCATTTTCCCCCATTCCCTTTATGAAATCTGTAAAATTATTTTAAAATTAGAACAAAAGTGGCAGAGAGATACAAAAAGATAAAGAAGGTCACAAGTGCAAAGCATTCTAAGGATATGGCTACTTGGAATTTTCAGAATCTATCCGTGATTTATACATAGTAACTTTATGTTGAATCCCAGAAGCACATGGAAAAATCATTCAGAAATATCCTTTAGGAAAGAGGTACTTGTGTAGAAAGAAAAAAATGATTAATATCCGTTTGCCTAAATGTAACATCCTCTAGTGCAGATAATAGGTTGTTTCATGATTGTCAATGAACCTTAAAGCACAGTGCGTTCTACCTTCTGCCCTTCAAAATTCCCTAATGAATATGGCTCTAAAGAACTCCATACACCCGATCGTGTTTTTTCTTCTTGAAATTGTTCATTTCTCTCATTTCTAATCAGAAGTGAATTTTTAAAAACAAACCAAACCTCTCCATTAATCTTATTTTCCTCTCTTAAAAAGTCATGACCCATTATCTTGGGCTACCAAATGAGCATCCACTGCTTTTCATGTACATACACGTATCCACACGAGCGCGTACACACACACACACACACACACACACACACACACACACACACAAGTGCTTGTGCCTGACGCTTGTCTTAGGAAACTTAGATGTTTCCCTAAAGAGTCCAGAAGGAACCAGGCTGGAAAATGTCCACAGATACCTCGTTTTACAAGTTTTGAGGAAAGAGCTCCCCTTTAGTGTCACTCTGCATTTACGAGGGTTGTTTGTCAAGACAAAAAGAAGGAACCTCCTCCCCACAAATTAAAGAATCGAGTTACAATCCATTATTTCATTTCTGATTGTTTTTCTTTGTAATAAGTGGGAAAGTGGATACCGGTTAAAAGTCTTTCCAGAACTAAAGGATTCCACATTAAAGGCTCCAATTAGCTATAAATCAGTTGTCTTTCCTACTGGGGGAGAACAAGAGAGAAAAGAGAGGGGTTAGTTAAAGAAAAGGAGAACGGGAAGAATTTCCAAATTAAATTCTGGAAGGAAAAAGATATTCAGTGCGTATCTAAAACGGCTTTGGGCGACTTTACGGGGTAAAAAACTGTCAAAAGTAAGACTGACAGGAATCTTGAGGGCCAGGTCCCGCCGCCTGCGTTGATCTCGCATCTTACGACCTCCAAATGCGCGGCTGTAGAGGTTAGAGATCGTCCTGAAACAAAACTTTATTCTGCACGCTCGCCCGCCCGCTCCTGAGCCCGGAGAGGTACCGCGCTGGCACTATTGTTACGCAAACAATGCCTGCAGGGCTGTAACCATTAACGACTTCTCATTAAAACGCTTTCAGATATTCGTCACACCGCGTAAAACCCCTAAGAGGTACTTTAAATCCTTCCTAAATCGACATTCGAGAGGGAAAAAAAAGAAAGAGAAAAAAATCGCCCTGGTTGCACCCTAAAACTCAAGGAAAATAAAATCCCAGTATTCTGATTTTCTTGTATTTCTCTTTCAATCATTAAGAACCAATTTACTTTCCCACACAACTCAGGGTATCTGGTAATCTGCATGATGGAATACTTTCGTAGCCACGGAATGTGCATATGTATTTACATAAAGTGGAAGAAACTTGCGGTAAGAATAGAAAATCAAACGAGAACTGCAGAATGAATGCCCCAAAATGTGACTTTAAATCCCTCTTTTCGCCCCAGGGTTGCAACAATCCCACCTACGTATATGACACTCTTTTAATGTCCCAGGGGATGGAACTAAATTCATTTTACAAAGGTCGCAGACTCACGTTCTTTTTAAACGTGTTGCATTAAGAAAAAAGGAAAGGAAAGGAAAACCCGGCTTGTGAACCTGGGCTGTCAGAGTGCGTTTTTTAAAGAGTTTTTCGGGGCCAAAGCTCGCACGCTCACTTGCGCACATTTACGGGTTTTCAAGTCTCGGGCACTCAGCGCCCGCTGACGCGTTCCTGGGGAGTCTCGGCTGGATCGGGACGGGACGCGGCGGGACTCGAACCCGGGCCGCAGCCTACCTTGGTGTACTTGATCTCCAGGTTGGGCGTGGGCGCCGGCAGGAGGTGCAGCGCCGCCACCAGCGCGGCGGGGTCTGCGGCGCGCGCGCCCGGCGTGGCGATGTGGCTGGAGGTCATGGCGCGGCGGCGGGCGCGGGCGGCCGCTCTATATAGGCAGGTGCGGCCGCGCCCCTCGGAGCGGGCGGGGGCCGGGCGGGGGCCGGGGTCGGCGGGCGGGGCGGGGCCTCCCGGGCCGCGGGTCCCGCCCGGCCCACGGCCACGGCCCGATCACAGAGCCAAGGTCACCGCCCGGCCCACGGCCGCGCTCCCGACCCGGCCCGCGGTTCCGACCGGGAGAAGGCGCCGCCGGGCACCCAGATCCCGACCCGGCCCACGATCGCGGCCCACGGCCACGGTCCGCCCCGGCCCACGGTCTCGACCCGCGGTCACAGTCCCGACCTGGCCCACGATCTCGGCCCACGGTCCCGACCCAGCTCACGGTCCCGGACCCGCCACGAGCCCGGCCGAGCGCACAAACCCTGCCCCGGCCCACGGTCCCGGCCGGGTCCCCGACGGCGGGCGAGGGGCGGTCCGTCCATCCGCCCCGCGCCCGGCCCACGCCCAGGGGCGCCCCGCGCCCAGAGGACCCCCCCGCACCCCGCGGCCTTGCCCGGCGCAGGGGCGCCGCCGTCCACCCGAAGGACCCTCTGTCCCCTCGAGGGGCGCCGGGCCGCGCGCCGAGGGACAGCGACCCAGCCTGGAGCGCCGCTGGCCGGTGTTTCCCGCCCACTGCCGCCCCCTGCCGGCCCGCCCTGGGCCGCGGGCTGTGGCCTCACCTCCTGCCCCTGCAATCGCGACTTCGTGGGTCCCTTCCTCTCTTCCCAGATGCCCTCCTCCTGTCCTCCCCCTCCATGCTCCACGCCAGCACACACGGGAGCAAGCAGGTCACTCTGCCGCCACAGCCCTTGTCCCGCACACCCGGGGTCCTCACTCCCTAACCCTTGGAGGTGAGCATTCCTCTCCATTCCTTCGTCGGGATTTCCTACCCCAGCGGGCACCTTCCAGTCTGTGGGTCCTCCTGCGGGCAATTCATGAACCCAGAAAGCTAAATTAGAGGTTCCTTGAAGAAATTCTTATAAGGTCCTTCCCTGCCTCAAGCCCCAGTGTGTGTGGCAGAAAAATACCCTTTCCACACTGTGTCCCCAGAAAGGACGTGTGGCTGTAAGCTGCTACCAAGCGACTCCGTGATTTGCTCTTAAACACCTTCCCAGAGCCACAGAACCCTGTTTCTTTGGGTGTTCGGTGTCCTGTTGTGGACATTTGCTTAGACCCTTTTAGTAGCTGAAAATGTCTAATACTTGGGACTTAGATCAGAAGCAGTAGTGGAAATATGTAAAACGTATCCCGTTTTATTTTAGGTTTGTAGAAGTCCCAGGTGCTCAGAACCCAAAGCATCTGCTCGAAGTGGCATGAATGAATTGGAGGAATATGGACCTCAGGTTAAGCCAAGTGAGGTTTTCTAATTCCAGGGGATTTCTGCGGCCAAAGATGATGCCTTACCATTGGTACATGTTTGTGAGTTGAGTTTTTATCAAAGAGATCAGGAGAAGGCAAGAGGTACTAATGAGGACCGAAGATACGAGGTCTCCGGGTGTGCTGAGGCAAGAAACCAGTGCTCAGCAGCGAGAGCCACGACGCCGGTGGCATGATTCTGCAGAGACGCTCTGGGCACCTTCGCAGCAAGGCATGTTGCTTGGGGGCTGCAGTGCAGACTGCCCCGAGAGCCCTGGTGGCCAGGCCCATGCTCTCGGCTCTTACCTCCAGGCAGGGAGGGCCTGGGCCTGGGCCTGAGGAGAGTCACAGACGCAGTGAAGGACAAGGTCTGGGCTCACAGGAAGAGGCTGAGGCTGTAAGGAGGCTGACCTTTGAATGAGGCCTGAAAGGGAAGCAAGGCTGCCCGGAGCAGGGAAGGGTCCTGGACAGGAGACTGACAGAGCTTCCGGGGACATCAGAGGCGTTTGAAGGGAGGTGAGCCGAGGGTCGTGAAGGTCTTAGTGCGAGTCCTCAGAAGCCCCACAGAAAGGCCATTACAGACTCAAAACCATTGACTCAGTTTTCTTAAACGGTAGACAGAACTGTGTGCTCACATCCTGGGGTCCAAACCTTCTCCTAGAGGAAGGAGCAGGGCCCAAGAGTGATGAGATTCCTGGCATTTATTAGTGTAAAGAGATAAAGAGTCTCTTCTCCTACAGGAAAGAGAGTTAGCTGTCTCGGCTTCTCGCAGACATCTCCGAAGACCCCATCCAATGACAGCTATCTGGCCAGTTCAAGTGGCACCAATTGGCTTCTTTTGCAAAGTGGCTTGTCTTCTCTTTCCCTCATGCCTGCCTTAGTTCCTCAAACAGCACGGAGCTATTCAATGAGAATTCTTGAGGAGCAGTCTGAGCAAAAGACAGGACACTGTCAGGCGCTTTTCCAGTAAGTGGAGGCCATTTTCCTGCCCTCTCTGACTAACAAACACTTGCTCCTCCTGATCTGAAGCCTTATTTGACTTTCCCCCATCTTTTACATTTCAAAGATTTCTACGAATTCTTTTTTTCTTACTACTCCTGAAGGGAGAAAAACCCAACCCTCTTTTAGCTCCGGACTGCAGCCACTTTGTGTCTATATCTAATTCAAGCTGGGGATGAAATTTAGAGGAGAACAATGAAGTAGGGCTACAGTACTTTCTCAGCCTCTGTCTGCTCCATTTCTGATCTTTGGACTTCCGTTCCTGACACATGCAAGGCAGTCTTCACTCCTCTCTCACGTCCTTATTCTGCCCTCCCTGTTCTCTTTCGTTACATCCTATTTTATGATCACTTCCTCCACGGACTCCACCACCGTCAAGAAGCCGGTCTCTGTCAGTGGCACCTCCATAGCCCTCACATTTTGAGTTTCAGTCTCTTCTCCCATTTGGTTAGGAGACGTTCCCCACTCTTCCATCGTTTCTTCCTCCCACCCTCCCCCATCCGTAATTATTTATTGTTTAGGATATATCTTGTTTAAAACCTGTGCAAGGAAACCTAAGTTACAGCGTACTCTATTTATTTCCTTGTGAAAACAATTTATTAGGCCTGGTGGAGCCAATATCCTGGAGTTGGCGGAGGAGAAAAATAAATTCTTGCCTCATATTTCCTGACCTAAATACCAGAAGGCAGGGTTGTAATTTTAAAGCATCAGCCGTACATAAAGTTTGACTTCAGGGGATGAAACTATGACAATTTAGGTTTCTTTCCCAATACAGTTAAGGAATGAAAGTATTTGTCAAGTTAAGGATCGTGCTTTAGAAATAGCCAGAGGCACCAGCCAAACACACAGATCTCAAGAAAGACACACTTTGGTTTTGACAATGTCTGCGCATCCCATTTAGGGGAGCGTGGGTGCGCAGCCCCCCCCCCAGCTGCAGGGGGCCTGTTTAATTCCCCCTCTCTCCATTCCTGACCGTGAGGACAGCACACCTCTGCTAACAGATCCTCTTGCACTTTATCGTCAAAAATAAATCACACCTTATGGCAATTCTCTCCTCTGCGCTAATTGAATTGGTTCCTTAAATGTTTCAGATCTAATGATTTGGAAGAAGCACATTGTTTGAAATATTTTTTAAAATTAGGGCCCTTAGGTTGTATGCAGAATGATCTCAGGACCTATTTCAGATGTGTTTCCTAATGATCTCATTCATCTTAAATGGGATATGCCTGGCCACTTTATTTGAAATGTTTCCTGAGAACTCTTACAGGAAAGCTTAATGCAAGGTATATTGATAGAGAAATGGTTTTTAATTTATTAAAGAAAGCTTATAAAAAGCTTTTACATATTTTTTATCCAGAAATGCTTAATGAAGTATTTGGGACCCATTATGAAAAACGTCTATAAAATAAAATCACTTATTTTTTTATTTAATGTCAATATGAACTTTTAATTACAGATAGAAATGCTCATTTAATTATACTCTTCCTTCCAACATCCAGAAGAAAAGAGGCTGAGACTATGGAATTTATGCACCATAAAAATTCTCTAGATATTAAGCCTTGCCTTCCTTACAGTGGACTCTGGTCATTATATCCTGTGGGAAAGGATATTTGTGGTTGCAGGGAGTAAGTTACTAGCTGGTTATGACTCAAGGAACCTATATTCCAATGCATAACATAATTCTATCCTGTTAAAATATATCCTCTACTGGGGTTCCCAGGAGACTATTTTAAAAGAATTAGATTTTTCATTGTTGTAAAGCCAGCGTCTCCTTATTCTGTGTTCTCAGAACTTCAATCTGGGTACTGAGTTGAGCTCAGTACTTTAACAATAATCACCCTTAACAGACATAGGGAAAAACTAGACTTCAGGCTGGGCAGTCTTTCCTGAGGCGCCTGAGGAAAAGGCATTAGCGCCCTCTGCAGCTGACTGTGGGTATGTGCAAGTGAACAGTGTCTTAGCGTCCATGGTAGCAAACACTTGACCCTGGAGGGAAATCTTTACTGTTGAATTCGTTTGGAGGAAAACATAGACTCGACAAATTTTAGACTTCAGTTAGTTTAGAAGAAGGACTTTCATTAAAAAGTATATAGTTTTTAGGGAAAGAACAATAGTGTTTATGAGGCCAATTCGCCCTGGCCAGGCTAGCCTTGAACCTCTACAGGCCAGGTCAGGTGGCGTCTGGAGCCTGTGTCCCAGGGACCCATTATGAAAAATGGAGCCTGTGTCCCAGGGAGTCCCATGGACAAGTCTCAGGTTGAGAGTTCTACCTTCCCGCGTAATGACTGAGGGACAGTTATAATGAGACAACTCTCAGAATGTCTTTTTCTCACTTTTGGTGCTTGACTTGTAACTTGTATGTTTTTTGGTGGTTTTTTTTTTTTTTTACTTTTTTCATGTTTCTTAGTTTACATTTTTTTCTTTTAAAATCTCTCACTTCTCTGTAGAACTCTTTGCTGTTATTCCCTACCGTGGCATTCACCTGTTCCCATGCGCACACCTCCTTCCCCAAGTCCCTTTGCCTTTAGGGAAATGGGCACAAGGTCTCTGGGCACAAGGGGCCTTCAAGGAAGATGTCTAGGGCAGGGTTGAAGGTCAGTGGACACCTAGATGAAATGGGCAGTTTCTGTTTCCCTCTTCTCCCTGTTGGGATGGACCACTGAAGCTGTAATGAAGAGCATTTTAGATATCAGCGACAGAAGAGGAAAGGGAGTTTCTTTTTCTCAGCCACACAGCTCACTGTGAGAAAGACGCAGGGCGCGTGTGAAGGCATTCGGGGCTGGACACCAGTATCCACTCTGGACCTCAGCCCCAGACGACAAAGAGAGGCTGGCCTTGGGCGTGCCCACACCTGCTTCCAGGTCAGCCAGGACTCCCTGTTTGCTGGTACCAGACCTGGAATACTTCCTTCCCTCTATGGGTCAAGTAATTTCAACTGAAAAGAATACTCACCGACCCCATCTGATGTGCCAAGCACCAACACAAGGTTTATGAAGAACCCGGAAGAAGTGTGTGGAGATGTCCACCCTCAAGTTCACAATGAGATTGGATGATACTAACTAAATAGAGGAAGCTATTCAAGGGCCAGGAGAGGCAAGGAGTCAAAATACCAAGTGCAGAATCAAAATGGAAGGGTTGTCAGAAGCGAAATAATCCTTACAGGGGGTTGCTCAGCACCCTCTCCTCTTGTAGGTAGAGTGGAGAACACAAAAGACAAAGAAAACATCTAAAGCGTGGCACAAGGAACCCCTTTGACATTCTAGAGTGTCAAAGCTAGAGTGTCAAAAGTAGCTGATGTTGTCTACTAAGATAATGATTTGTAAAACTGGGGTTTCTGAAAGCAAATACTTGGAACTAAGACACTGCCTTCCACTTGCCCAATCCAAATTCTGGATCTCCAGCAGATGACACGTTAACATAGGCATAAACAGAGGAGAAAACAGAAGAGAATCCAAGGGCAGCTTTTTTTTTTCCACTTCTATATAGGAAAAGAGGACATTACATGTGACACGGTGTTGTGTTTCTCATGCTTACATACCTCCTACACACATGCTGCTGCCTGCTTAGTCAGAGGGTCAGGCATGTGTGCAATAGTGTAAGGTTTTCAACTCTGCACCCAATAGGATCACTTGGGGAGCTTTAAAACATATGGGTGCTGGTCCTCCCCAGCTGCAGAGGGGCCCCAGCATATTGCTACAGTTTACCAAGGTTCCTGAGTCTCTACGCATAGCTTGGCTCAAGGACCTCGGGAGGGTGCGCAGAAGGCAGATTCCATGCCCCACCTCACTCCACTCTGTGAACTTCAGGCTGAAGACGTAGCTTCCGTGCTCTCACTTTACAGTGCTCTTGCTTGGCTATTCTTAATTTAATATTTGAAAAACACATCAAGCCTCAAATGGATTGACCTTTCTGCTAATGTATTTCACCTAAATTAACAGAGGCAATTAACTAATTTATATTGGAATTTTCCACTTTCCAGATCACATTTATCAACTCTTAAATGCTTGATCTGGTGTTGCAGTTTAAATTTTTTATTATTACCCTTTAAACCTGGAGAAATGCCTTAGATCTAATTAGTCAAACTTACATATTCAATTAACAGATTCATTATGGGCTAATGAATACGAAGGCAGGACCAGGACAGCATCTGCCTGCCAACTTCAAGAACTCAAACTTTCCAGCTAGGAAGAAGGAAACGGTTGACAATGAGAGCTAAACAGTTTGAGCTCTGCGTGTGACACTTCTGCTCATAGGTGTTTCATGGACTAACATAGGAAAAATAATATGTTGTCCAGAGATGTTGTATTTCCAGAGGACTTAGATGGAAATTAGATTTGAAGAAGAAACATATCTATCTAAAAACCTTTTCTGGTATAAAAATATGATGTTCTAAATTATCATTCCAAATTATTAGGTTCTTTTAACTTGAGATTCTTCTAGTCAGTGCTTAGGAAAGTAAACTGAGGACAAAATTAATACTATGAATTAAAATCTTTATCTTACTATCCTTATTTTAGAATCATTCCTAACTTGTTTGACTTTATAGCCTTACACATAGGTCTGGGCTCTATATGGGAACCTGGATGTTCCTGTATTTGGCATAAATAATTCATAAATCTAAAAGAAATTTCTATAATATTTTTCTGTAAAAATTCAGAAGTATTACTAAAATGGTGCTTTCTTCATAGCTACAGAAATAAAAAGCCAGGAATTTAATAACTAGAAATATTATAGAAATTCATTGAGATCTATGAATTATTTAGATTTCCAAATATAACCAGTGTGCTCAGAAGGACCAGAGAGGGTATAGATAGGATCTGGTACGCACATCTTAGATGACCTTTGTAATGAATACACAAGAAGCAGATTCCAAGAGCACACAGCCCCCGGTGATGAGGGCACTGGCCATCAGGCTGCTTCGGACAAGGCATCCTTTGTAACCCTAAATGACCCAGGGCCACGTCCCACCTTCAAACTTCTTGAAAACACTCTCCAGTCTCGAGTTTTGGAATGAAAAACAATGTTCTTCACTGGGCTTTGAGCATGCAGGTGAGGAGAGACCAAGGAGCTGGCTTATCCCAGTCCCATTCTCAGCTTGAATGCTCCAGACACTTCCAAGTGGAAGCAGTCTCTCCCATGGCTTGCTGTGTCCATTTTCTTGCTTGTCTTTACATACAACAGGTGGTTTTCTAGGTCAACACAAATTAACATAGCGTTTCTGATGGTCAGTTTAGTGGCTGAGTCATAATTTGCAATATTAACCCATATAATACTCTCATATAACATGCATTTAATATGATATTGGTTCTTTAAATCGGCGAGAAGATGGACATTAAACTCTAAAACTGCTAATAGTTTTATGCTTATAAAACTAAGAGGTTATTGCATTTAAAATCTGAGTGAGTAGCTCATTTCTATTTTATTTAAAGGTTTGATGTTTATCTTTTATATATCTATACCAGAAATCACTTTCAGAACTTCACACTTGCTGGGCAGGCATTGCACCACTAAGCTACATCCCTGACCTATTGAATAGGTCATTTAACTCTTACCTTATATTTTTAACTTTAACAGAAAAATGTAAGTATTTTAGAAAATATAACTTTTTGAGATATCTATTTGAAAATATCTATTAAGAATAATGTTTGTATTTTTATTTGATTTGCACTTCTGATAAAAGTATATTCAAATTTACACTCTGCAAATATAATTATTTTAGTAACAGTAGTAGTAGTAGCAGTAGTAGTAGTAGTAGTAGTATTGAGGCCTGAATTCGGGATCTTTGTGTTGAACTATATCTCAGCTCTTTCTTATTTTTTATTTTGAGGTAGTATCTTGCTAATTCTAAAATTTTTCCAGGAGAGGATTCAACTTGTAATTCTCCTACCTCACCTTCATAGAGGGCTAGGATTATAGGTGTACGACACCAAATTCAACTTAAATTATTGCTCTCTTTCACACTAAATTATGCAAAAAAAACCCACTAGAATAGAACTATCTAGTAACTTTTTCTGAATTAAGACAAAAGTACAATTTGTGGAATAATTATTTAATTTGAGGTCCCTGTGTGTTTTTCTTACTCATACATTGCTGACATTTCTACAGCATACAATGACAGCTCAAGTTAGTAACACTGATAGTGTGCTTTAAACATATAATCATATATTTAAAATCTCATTATCATGAAGGTCTATTTGCCAAAGTATCACATAATATCATATTGAATAAGTTGGAAGTCTAATTTAAAATTAAAATATTTAGGTGTATGATGTTTGAATCTGTACACTATTCTTTGCCTAGGTTGCTAGCAGGTTGCACTAACATTGTTAAGGTGTTCTTTCTTTGACCAAGATATTATTTGCTTACCTTTTTAAATTATGAAAAGGACGCAGATCCAGGAAACCCAAATTTCATTTCTAACTCTTCCCCTACTTTTTGTGTGGAATTACCGAAAACATACCAAGCACCTGCCTCGGGAGAAGATGTCATTGCCAAGGTGTAGCCGCATAAAAACAGGCCAAAGTTTAAATTAAAAGCATATGCATTTTTTAACTGCAAAAGGAACATAACTCTTCATCCATGTTGCAAAGTTTTTCTCCAAACTGGAGTCGAGAATTCTGGCTCAGGTGAGCTCAAGCAGTTGCGGGGTATCCCTGAGGCCTCACTTCCCGGTGCTGTGCAAAGTGACACAGGTGTGAGGTGCAGATGGCATCGTCTCACTAGGAGCTTGGTGTCCAGGCCAGCAGGGGGCTCAGTGACAGTTCCGTGCCCTGAGAGGTGTGCAGTGAGAAGGACCCAAAAGAGAAGGTGGTTCTGTCCACAGGGAGATCTGAATAGCCTTGGAGCTGGGTAGGCAGGCAAGAAAAAGACCCAGGTAAGTCCGGGAGAAGTTTCGATGTGGTGTAAAGTACCTACGGAGGAAAGCAAGGATAAAGCCAGCTTACAGGGTATGCTAAGAAGCAGGGTGAGAGGGAGGGAAGGCTGAGGACCATCAGCTCTGCCAGTCTCTCTCTCACACTGGGGAGCCTTCCCACGCTGTAGAATTACGGTAGCAAGACCTGGAGAAGTGTAACATGTAAGAAGTCATTGCCATCCAGGTGGTAAAGAGCTAGCTAGACAAAGGCGGAGAAAGATCCAAAAGGGCTCTGCATGGAATCAAAGCATCTGTTGGTGTGGGAGAGATTCCTGGGTGCCTAAAGGGGAGAGAAAGCAAGGTGAAGTAGAAGGGTTGTGAAATGCCTGGATGTGGCACTAAGAAGCAGCCTCTCTCTCTCTCTCTCTCTCTCTCTCTCTCTCTCTCTCTCTCTCTCTCTCGCGCTCTGTCTCTCTCTCTCTCTATCTCATGCCCCTGGCAGCAACACCCTCTGAAGTACCAACTGGCCTTGTTAACTCTTTTTGCACCAGGCTCTGCATCTTCCCTCTCTAGCACTTTACTCTCTGCCTCTTCTGTCACATCTAGTGCTATGGATTGGTCCTGGTCCTGGTCCTTTGCATCTGTTGAATAGCGTATGTAGCACTGCAAAGTGCACAAGGATCAGATGAATTTCAAGTAAGGTTCAATGGTACCAGATTAGCTCCACAGGACCTGAGGAGCTAGAGCACTCTGAATGGCCATCAGGAGCATCTGCTGTGCAGACTGTGGGAACGAAGTTGTCCATCCGCTTCTGGTCTGAGTCACAAATGACCCCATGCATGGCTGGTGGCCTTTCAGCACCTCTGATGTGACCGGGCGCCTCTTCCCCTTAACTGCTCCCACTGGGGCATGATGAAGCCCACATGCCTCAGCCCGACTGCACTGTGATGTTAGACACTGAACTATATAACCACGCAGGAGCAAAGAGATAATTTGGAAGGAGGCCATTTCATTAGCCCAAGAAGAGATTGAGAGGTCAGCTAGTCCTGGCTTTCCTAAATGTATTTCATCATTTTTCAAATAAAACACATCTTTGGGTTCCTCCAAGACCTTCTGGACCAGTCTTCCAAGAAAAGGCCCAGAATTCTGCTTGCTTAACAACTGTCCTTCCCGCAGGAGGGGCATGTGCTCAGGCAGTCTCAGAAAGCACTAAGGGCTCTGTACCACTCCCAGCAGATATGTCCTGAGAGATGACAGGCTCTGTGAGGGCCAAGGACTGAAGAAGGGAGAGCTGAAGGGTCGGATGGGTGTTGTGAGACTGCACATCTCACAGTAATCCCATCAGTTCATGGAGAGTCCACTTGAGTCTTCGCCTGCCTCCCAGAAGCTGGGATCCTAGCTGAGGAACAAGAGTTCCCACTACTTCCTTCAGCCCTGTGGGGTCACAACAGCAGCAATTTGTGGGGCCCTAGGGTAGACATGGGCAGTGGGAAGGAGACAGAGGGAGGAGAGTCCTTGGCTGGTTCGTCCAGAGGCTACTGGGTGTAGCAGGACCTGCCTGAGGACAGATGGAGCCCAGCAGGCTGCTCAGACTTCGCCCTCATTAGCTCTCGGCTCCTTCTTCCCGCAGTAGTCGAGGCTCTCCATCCTTTCTTCCCTGAATCCAGAGAAACAGTTGTTTCCTTCATCCCTGGTCTCATCAAAAACAGTTTTTACCTGGCCAGGCATGAATGTTGTCCAGCTTCCCCTCCACTCCCTGGATCTTAGGTGTAAGTGTGAGAGCTAAAGAGTAAATTATTTCAGGTAGAAAAGTATCCATAATAGGAAATCAAGAACGTCATCTTACATTCAAAACTGTAATTTCTTAAAGAATACAGTAAAGTGTCACCCAGGCAGCAAAGAGTTGCTTCCTTCTTTGTATCAAGGAGTGCACAATTTAATGAGAGGGGGTTTCACACAGTACAGTACTGTGTGAAATAAATGTGTGAGATTTGGGTGAGAATAAGAGAAATACTGACAACATAGAACAAGAACTGGTCTTCCTTTTTGAGTTGCTCACAATCTGGTGAGGAAAAAACTCAAACATGATGTGCAAGATGGAGACACACTTAAGGCCAGTACAGAGGCCTCGGGATGGGAAGGGCCAGTGGCAGGGCTGGGACTGAGGGTGGAGGAGGAAACACATTCCCAGCGTGAGGAGCTGCATGTACAAGAGAACAGAGATGTGCAAAGGCTGGCAACAGCCAAAGACTGAGAAGAGCAGAAACAGAAGGTCAATGTGGAAAGGGTAGAGACTGAGTGATGAGGAGTGGGAAGAATCAACGCCGAAAAGTTAGGCTGGAAGTAAAGGGCTGGGACAACGGGGTCAGCCAAGTTTGTCACAGATTATCTCAGCAGTGCAGTGGTCCCTGATCTGCAGTATCTCTGATTCCTGCATCCGTGGTGAGGTGTCTCACAAAGCGGCAACTGAGGCTGAGAGTCAGGAGCCTCCCTATCCACCCACAATGGTGACTGATGGGCTGTTGATGTCACTAGGTTTGGGGTGATGATAGATAGATAGATAATAGATGATAGATAGATAGATAGATAGATAGATAGATATAGATAGATATAGAGATATAGAGATATTGGCCCCTGTATCTTCAAAATGCCAAGGAGCTCCTGAAAAATGTTTGCACCAGGGAGTGGGTACAAGAAGCGGAGGTTGGAAAGATGAGCCTGGTGGCTAAAATGGAAATAGCTGGTGGAGGACCATAGTCTCAAGGCTGAAAAGACAATTCAGAGAATTACAGTTACCCAGGCCATTGCCAAGGACGGTAGCACAGGGAATATATCTTTGAGTTTTTAGGAAACTGTTCTTAATTCTAGTTTTGGTTTAGAACTTTCTTAACTGTATGGATCCAAAAGGTAAAAGTCAGTAAGGCAAGCAAAATCATGGGCTGATTTCCTCATATTCTCCCCCACTCCAACCTTTCTTGGGGAGCCTTCTATCTGTCCAGATCCTGGACTTTCAGGGGCTGTTTTCATTTTACTCTCATGACGCGTAGGGGTTGACAACTCACTCCTCCTCATCAGTGTCTTTCTCCTTCCCTTTTCTTTAAGTATGAAACTCAATGATGTCACTATCTAAAGTTTCTGTGCTACTTCATCAACACCTGGCTTTAGTCCTGGGGTTTTGTGGGATGAGTAGGAGCACGTATGTGAAGGAAAGAGGAGAGACAAATACTGACTTTTTTTTTTTTTTTTTTTTTTTTTTTTTAGGTTTTTGGAGACAGGGTCTCGCTTTTGTGGTTCAGGCTGGCCTTGAGCTCAGCCTCAAACTCACATCACAGCAATCCTCCTGCCTCTGCCTCCCGAGTGCTGGGATTACAGGCGTGAGCCACCACGCCCAGCACTGTGGTATGTGGTATTGGTTGCTGCTGGGGTGAGTCTCCACACCCAGTATTGTTATGTGGTTACCAGGGAATCGAACCCGGGTCCTAGCGCTTGCGAGACAGGCGCCGGAACCACTGAGCTAACTCCCCGGCCCCTGACTTTTTTTTTTTGCCACCGATTTGCATTATGACGCTAACCGTAGTATGCATATTGGGTTGGGCCCCTCTCTTGGGAAGGTTTGGGAGTTTTTACAATGCAGCAGTATCAGCCATGGTGACATAACTCTGTAACATAAATCATACCCAGCCAGACTGTAGAACTTTGATGGATGTCCATATAAGGGAGACAAAGGCACAAAAATTGTAGAAAAAGCTATAACTACACAATGTTCAGCACTCAGCCTTTGGATACAAATCCGCTGAGTCAGTGCCAGCACCCTCCTGGGAAAAAGGCCCTGGAGCCACATCTCTCTCCATGAAAACCACATAGGAGTCGTATTTGTACTGGTTGTGTATTTGACACCAGAACGACTGTAAATCCGGAAGGAGTACAATGTGTTTATTATTATAAGAGATTTAGTTGTATAAAGTAGTGTTAATTATATAATAGCCTTCACTACTTACAGCAAGACTATTAATTGCTACCAAATGTCTGGTGTAATACAAAAGCCTGAGGGATATTTGGGAAAATGACGGAGGCCAAAAATAAAATTAATGAAGTTTTCCTCCACCTTATTTATGTTTCATTCTTCCTGCCAAAAATTAATCTCATCTCTAGATATATCTAAGAATAGTTGGCGAGAGGATCTCATGGGCACTGTCATGCATTTTTATTCATCTTAATGACATTTATGCTTTGACTATTTCAGAATTTATTGGGCAATTTTTCTCTACTAGGATCTCCCATATTCATTATTGTACTCAATCTCTATATCAAGCCTACAAAGTAGTGTTTTTATCTCCATTTTACAGTGAAGAAAACTTTTCTGGCCAAGTGCGGTGGTATACTTGTACTCCTGTAATTCTGTAATTCTGAGAGGCTGAAGTAGGAGGATTGCAAGTTGGAGCCCAGCCTGGGCCACTTAGTGAGAACCTGTTTCAAAATAACAGATCAAAAGGGCTGGGGATGTACTTAGTGTGAATCCTCTGGGAGGAATTCCCAGTGTTAGAAAAAAGAGAGAGAGAGAGAGAGAGAGAGAGAGAGAGAGAGAGAAGGAAAGCGAGAGAAAGGAAAAAAAGGGAAAAGGAAAGGGGGAAAGGAAAAGGAAAGAAGGAAGAGAGAAAAAGAAATCTTTATGAATTCAAGTTAAATGCCACACCATTTGAGGGCTCTTAATACCCAATATAGCATCTTGAAACCAAGTATTTGGGCTTCAAATTCAGAATGTTTTACCCAGCTGTTCCTGAAAATGTGATAGATTTAGACCATGTCTTTACAATGCAATAACTGAAGATAAACTTCACAGTTACAACTGTTTAATTTGTTTTTATTCCCAGAGTGCCAAAAGCAACAGGTCATATTCAAATGTCTGGTGAATATTCAGGACTTACCTGCTAAGCCTCTTAGCATACAGAAGGATTCATGAGGCTGTGACAGCCCCACCAGCACCTCCCCCTCCCCTGTCTCTGCAGGACCTGGAGGCCTGGAGGGCTCCCTGGGACATCACAGCCCTAGATCAGGGACAGCCATTTGGGTTCCTCCTCTGCTTCTACCTCTTCTTAGTCCTATGACCTTGAACAATTGCATAAGCTCCCTGTGTCTTAGTTCATTCACCTTCTAAATGTTTCTGTATATTTTTAAGATTAAATTAAGTCATGTAGACAAATTACATAAACCATTACCTGGAACACAGAAATTGCTATTTATACATTATTATTATTATTATCATCATCATCATCACTACAGCCACACAGTTCCAGGAAACTTAAGGCAGGAATCAGTAAAATATTATACAATGAGTATGAAAGTTTAATATCATGCACATTTATGCATAAATGTACGTGTTTATATGTATGTAGCTATTTTGGTTTTCTTTTGCAGCTTAACTTTCCAACCAATGGTTAAAGATTTTCAGTATCTACAGACTCTCTCTTTCTCCAGTCATTGCAGTAACTAGAAAGAGATAAATGATGACTTGGGCTAGCCTGCTTGGACACCATGGTAGAATCTCACCGTCTGGGCAGCTTGAACAGGGATATGGTCTTCTCCCCATGGGGAGGCAGAGTGTCCCTCAAAGCACAGGCAGACTTCACTTCTCCCGAGATCTCTCAGCTGGAGGACGGCTACTGTCTTGTGGCCTCTTCTAGGGAAGTTCTTCCCTTTTGCACACTTACCGACATCTCTCAGTGAACTCCGATGTCTTCTTCTTACAAGGTCACCAGACAGACTGGAGCCCACCCCTAGGAATTCACGTTAATTTAATCACATTTTGTGGGATTTATCTCCAAATACAATTAGTTATGTTCTGGGGTAGGGCTAGGACTTTAACATGTTCCTGGGGGGTAAGGATAGTTCATACATGAGTAAGACTTGGATGACTTTATCTTTGTTTGTTTGCTTGTGTTCTGAGACAAGGTCTTGCTTTGTAGTTCAGGCTGGCCCTCAGCTCACTATGTAGCCCAGGCCAGCCTCAAACTCACAGCAATCATCCTGCCTCTGCCTCCCAAGTGCTGGGATTACAGATGTAAGCCATCGTGCCAGGCACTGTGGTATGTGGTACTGATTACTGGTGGGCATGAGTCACCACACCCGGCATTGTTGTATGTGGTTACCGGGGATCAAACTCGGGATCTGGCACTTGCAAGGCAGGTGCCAGAACCACTGAGTTAAATCCCCTGCCCCAAGGATGACTTTATCCTGAAGGGCCCCATAGTTGGGACCTTTTCCTTGTTTTGTGTCTGCTCCCTTGAAGTCATCCCAGGCAGCAGTAGACTTGTGTAGATGCTTGACTGAAACATGGCAGCCTGGAAATCCTCTTCAGATTTTAGCTAGAGTTCCCAGGTACATGAGAACCAGGCTGCCATGCAGAACCCCCACATCACTGCTAGGTCTGCTGTCCCTCTTGGGCAGCATAGAAAAATTTCTGATAACCCTTGGCATTTTTTGACAGACCCACTTGGTTCAATATTGCTCATGGAACTATCCTCAGTAGCAACAAACAGCAGGGTAAGTAATCAGGGCAGGAGAAACATTGGTCATTAGTTATTACTTCATCTAAAATGCACAAAGGAGGCTTTATCTGTTGTTGATAATTGAGACCAAGACAAAGAGTCCCGTACCAGGACAAGGAGGTCAAGACTAGACTTCTTTCCACGCAGCACTGGCCCATTTGAGCCTACAAGGCAAGGCAAATTCACCGACTCTGAGCTTGTTTGTGGTGTTATGGTTACCAGCAGAGGCCTGAGAGGACTGCGGAGCCCGCGCTGCGGGGCCTGTCTGCACTACATCGCTAGCCTTCTTTACACTTTTCTTTGCATCTTGTAATCTCATGTTCACTCCATGCACAAATCTTCTGAAATACCTCCCTCTCTCCAGGTATAGGTAGCCAGATAACATGTTGGTTGGCTCCTAATAATATTTCACCTTGTTTGCAAATGGCTTTTGTCATTAAAATCAGAAAAGCGCTGTGTAACCAGGTACCTGGGAATGAAGGCTGTGTCATCTGAAATCCCCCATCTTCAAAATTATCTTGTCTCATTTCCTTTGTGTCCCTCTAGAATCCACAGACTCACACATCCATGTCCTATTATTTAACTTAAAATGTTTCCCTCGACTAACTAGACAGATGCTCTATTTAATGTATAAAACTAATACTTCCCCAATTTTATTTCCTTTCAAGCTATTTATCCCTTTTGTCAAAAGAAATACACCGTGGATTTGCTTATGTTCTCTTCTGATTTGTCTTTGAATCATAACATGAAGGAATTAGAAGTTTACCTGGAAAAAATTGTGTTAAAATTATGGCTAAGACTGTAAAGTACCTGGGAAAGAACTCTGGGTTTGGTTAGGAATTTGGACTTGCATTCTGATTCCACTACACCAACGCTGTGAGTTCAGGTCGACGTTTTGTCTCTCTGACTCTCTGCTTTCTCTTCTAGGGAAGAAGACAAACATCTCCCTCCCAGGTTACACCAAGGATTACATAAGATACCATCCTAAAATGTGTACCTCATTCAGGGCTGATTAATAATAAGTAAGTACTTGGGATATTTGGCTTAAATTCAGATCTTTTATATGAATATTCTTCTGTTTTCTTACAATTTTTTTATTGTGAAAAAATTCTCAAACATACTCAAAAGGAGAGTGATGATTCCAATGAACTCTGATGTTCCTTTTACCATTTTTAAATTCACCGATAGTTTGCTAAACCCTTTCTCTCCCTCTGTGCTACTTAAAAGCATATCTAAGAAACAAAAAAAAAAAAAAAAAGAAACTGGGCTTGGTCACATGCCAATAGCTCAGTACAGACTCTAGCCACCATAACACTGTGATAGCTAAGAGAATTAAGTCACTCCTTAGTATAATCTATAACCCAGAGTGTATACAAGTGTTTTTGGTTATCTTGAAATTGTCTTTATAAATTGTTAAAATAAGAATCCAAACAAGATCCTCATATGCATTTCTTATAATATCTCTTTAGGACCTTTGGTTTAAAATAATCCCTAATCCCTTGAGATTTTTTGTCATTGATTTATTAAAATCAAAACATGTTATTTGTATCAGGAAATAGTTAATGAGGTGTGATCAAAATATATAGTGAATGTCTAAATTTTTAAAAAATTTATTATATTAAAATATACATTGCCATTAATCTCCCTCTAAAATACTTCCCCTGCTCAAGCACACTTATCTCATTGTTCTTACCGTTCTCTGGAGAAGTTCTGGAATCCTTTTTAATTGTGCTCTTGTGGCTACCTTTATATCTTCAATCAATTTACATTCATTTTTCAAGGTCATTTTGACTTTGAGGAAGGACCGGAAGTCATATGGCGCCAGATCCAGTGAGTCAGATGAGTGAGAACACGCTGGGAAGTTTTATTGGTCTGCATTTCCACTGATGGCAGTGGGCAGCAGCATTCACCTGATCTCTGCTCATATCCTGTAAATACAACTGCTTCAGGAAGTACTAAGAATGATGGGATATGTCTGTTTAAAGTGAAGAGAAATATGTGGAGAAGTTAACAGCAAAGTGTCTACTACTGTGATAAATTTTAAAATTGTAAAGGTTCCTCATATTTTTTATCTTTCTTTATACAGTCTTAATTCACTTCACTACTTGTAGGGATATTTAACTTATACCTCTAACATTCTACCGTTCCTGATTATTACATTAGAGAATTGATTAGGTTCGTGTTTCAATTTCATGGGCCAGAATACTTTACAAGGGGTGATACAATTTGCAATCATTAGAGGATAAATTATGATATCTTTTAAATGGATTTTCTCTTCTTTTCCTTTTTTCTTTGTGGCACATATGGGGAATCAGATCCAGGGCTGTATCTATGCCAGGCAAGCATTCTATCACTGAGTTACATCTTCAGCAATTTGCAAGTACTTTTAAATCTATTTTGTAAAACCTTTCCTGCCACATACCCTGGCATATTGTGCTAGTGTGGCACTTCCAGCCAGTTGACTGTGAATTCCTTTATCTTATACTTCCCCTGGCTGGTTATTGCTTTGTCTGTTTTTACTAAAGGTGCTATTTAGTAAATTATGATACCCCAAAGTCTATTGACTCAATTATTTTTAAGTCAATATTTGCTTTTCATATATAGATATTGCCTTAGAATTGCTGTTGATTAGGATATATTTAAAACAATGAGTCATTACCCTAAAAGGAGTAGAGTAGGAATTATTCAGAAGATAATAATCATCATAAATTAAAGATAACGGAAGTTTTAAATTCTGAGTAACTCAGAAGGCCCAAGTAATTTTCCCCCAGTGCTCTAGCTATTCTTTTGAAATATTGAGTCAGTTTATATGATTCACCTAGAAATTTCAAAAATAAATCAATTTCATATCTTAAATGAGGAAACCGAAGAGATGTTACAGTCATACAAAGGAAAGATTCATGTCCTCAGGGAGGCTCATTTTGGTAGCAAAGACAGGGGATACACAAGTAGTTATAATGTAAAGTATGGGCTGTAATGACATAACTGAAGTTTAGTTTAGCACGCTTGTGGAAAGTTATTGACAGAACTTCAGGTGAGGCTTAAAGATTTGGTAGAGTTTTTTTGCCCTGTAAAAGGTAGGAAGGGTCTTTTGGCAGAAATAGATGAAGGGGAAGGACAGTAAAAGACCAAGGGTTTGAAATCACCAGATATAGTTTTATTTTACTTAAGGGATGGTATAGTGCAGACAAGAGAGACAGAAAATTCCATCAATTTCATTGAGATTACTAAATATCAGGTTGGCCTATCCCCCCCTCTCTCATATAATCATTAAAATAAAATAAAAGAAGGAAGACTTTTGAAATTAGGAAAGTTTGTTTGGAAATCAGGAGAAAGATAATAGCTCCTGGATTTCCAGGAAGGGCCCTGAGTCCCTAGTGGGGTAGCCAGGAAAAACTTTAAAATGAAGAAAAGCAGCATAACTCATGATGATCCAAAAGTGAGACTACTGTAACTCAAAGTCCACAGATGATGAACAGATAAGAAAATTTCCCATATCATTGCAATAGTATATTGCTGAGCTACAAACGAAGGTGCACGTCGGAAGCCCTAGATGAACTCTGGGAGCATTACACTAGGTAAAACAGACCAGCCTCAAAAGACCACACATAATATGATTTCATTTCTGTAAATGTTCAAAACAGACAAATCTATAGAGACAGAAAATAGATTAGTGTTGGCTGGGACTGAAGGAGAAGTGGGAGAATTGAGAGGAGACCAGTACAAAGAGGTGCGCCGAGCTCCAAGATGAGATGAATGCTCAATGCTATGAACATATTGAACAGCAGTGAACCGCATACACAACCTGTATGTGTGAATTTCATCTCAAGTGGACCTCTAAGGAAAAATACAGGGCAGTTATCACAGAAAAGGCCAAGAGGTGTGATACCAAGAAAGAACTCTAGGATGTGATGCTTAAGAGTCTGCCCGTGACCTTTAGAAGGGGACTTTCTTCCCTAAAGTGGCGGAGAAGTGGGTAGAGGAGGAGGAAGTAGAGGCTGTCATCTTTCAAGAAGTGAAGAGGCCAAGGGACATGAACTCAGCCAACTTCCCCGTGGTGGCCTCGGCACACATGGTTCTGATCTCATCTACTGCTTGCGGCGCTGAAGGGCAGTATCCTTTCAAATTCTCGTTTGCCTTTCCCCCTGAATTCCTGTGCTGACATCTCCCCCAAGCCTCAGCTTTAGCTTCATTTGTTGAGATCCCTCAAAACCATATCACAAGGAAACATTAGGAAAACACAAATCGAGGGACACTCTCGGGAATAATGGGCCCGTCGTGTTTAAAAGCATCAAGATCAAGATGGTGCCAAGGAGACGGAGGAACTCTCCCAGCTAAAGAAGACCAAAGAAATGTGAAAACTAGTTGTATTTTAGGAGTCTGTACCTGCTTGGTATTAAATAAGATTTCACCAAGATAACTGAGCAAATATGAATGGGACATAAAGAGTCAATAGAAATAATTTACAGTGTTAACCTTCTGATCCTGATGACTGTATTGTGTATAATGTTCTGAGTAAGACTGAAAAAATTCTCACACAACACTCAATCTTTCAGATTGATTATCCAAGGAAGGTAGCTGAAGAAAACACATCTAGCTCTAATCATTTTAAATGAGCAGTATACAGATGAGGGTTTTACCCTTAACCAAAATATAGTGGATTTTTGTAATTATTATAAAAGAGACTAAGAAAACATTCCTTCTATTTCACATTTAAAATACACTTCCCAACTAATATATAACAACTAAAAATGAATAGTAGAACTAACTTATAACAAAAGTGTACCTTGTTGAAAAATTTCAATAAAGCTAAAACGGTATCTAAAAAGAAATTTGATTTAAGTACTTATCTGGCCAGTTATCAACTTATTTTCAACTACGGTAATGAGAACAATGTGACCCTGGTGCAAAAATAGAAAAGCAGATTAGTGAAAGAGAAGAATTTGTCCATTTGATTTATGACAAATTAAGAAAAAGACATTTTAAAAAATAAGCAGTGGTGATTCCATATGGACACCCACATAGGAAAGATACCTCATGTTAGGTATTGTGGTGATTTGGTTCTAGAAGGTTCCTCGAAGGCCTCATGTGTTCAGAGGTAGGATTTGGGGGAGGTGCTTGGAGGAGGGGGGCTGTTTTCATCAGAGAATTTACCATGGAAGCGTTCAAAGCTAACTCTGTTAGGAGGTGAGCCTGCCTGGAGACAAGGCCCTGGGGGTGAGTCTCTGCAGCTCTTGCGGACTTGTCCCTGTCAGCATCTCATGGGGTCTTTCTGGCAGGAGAATTGAACTTCTCACGCAGAGTCTCAGGGTTTCCAAAGATGCTAAAGCAGAGGACTCCAGGTTTTGTTAACACATTGTTTTTCCAGAATTAGCACGGGTCACTTCCATTCCATTTGAATGAATAAGCAAATCACAAAGCCAGGTAAGATATAAAAGGAGGAGAAAAGTTCTACCTCTCGGGCCGGGTATATAGCTCAGTGGTTCCGGCCCCTGTCTTGCAAGCACAAGCACCTGGGGATCTGGGGCACCAGCAGCAATCAGTACCACACACCACAGTGCTGGGCGTGGTGGCTCACACCTGTAATCCCAGCACTCGGGGGGCAGAGGCAGGAGGATTGCTGTGATGTGAGTTGGAGGCTGAGCTCAGGGCCAGCCTGAACCACAAAGCGAGACTCTGTCTCAAAAAAAAAAAAAAGTTCTGCGTCTCAAGAAGAAGTGTGGAAAATTCCACGTCACTCACTCAGGACATGACGCAAAAAGGTGCACGGTGGCTCCTCCCTTCTCTCTGATTCTGGCTGCCGCGATGTGAGCAGCTTTCTTCCACGGCAGGCCCTTCCCTCATGCCTTGTCTTGTTTGAGCCTAACAACCATGGACTACACGTTCAGTAACGGTGAGGCAAAGGGAGCCTCTAAGTTGTGCATATTGGGTACTTTGTCCTAGTGATGAGCACAGTTCCTAGAAACACTAAATTGAGCCCAGGAGTTAGCAGACTTAAGGATACAAGAAAAATCTATAAAACTTTTAGATGATAATATAGAAGGAGATCTTCAGATTTTCATGACATTAGGGTTCAAAGAGACTATTTAAAAGGGAGCAAAAAAGCAGTAACTATACAGCAGATACTGCATTGGGATTATATCCCACATTAAGAATGTTTCATAAAGAGACACGATGTTGAAAATGCCCTGCTAAGCCCCCAAGTGGAGGGAAGATGCTCCTAATATATAAATGGCAAGGACTCCTGTCCAGACACGTAGAAAACGTACACAGACAAATTTAAAAAGACAGACCACTCCCATGAAAAATTGAGTTAAAGACTCAAAAAGACATTCCACAAAGAAGGAAATCCAAATAGCTAATAAGCACTTGATAAAAGGCTCAACCTCATTCAGTAATGAGGGAAATGCAAACTAAATCCACAATCAGAAACTAGTATATACTCGCAGAATGGCTCAAAAGAAAAAGAAAAAGACCAACTCTACTAAGTGTTAGTAATAATGTATGTCGGGGGCAAATCTAGGACAGTATTAATGGCAGTGCAAATTGATATAGCACTTTGAAGACTCATTTAGCTCACCTCATTGAACATCTATCTACACAAGTAACCAACATGCACATATACACCAAAATACATGTCCAAGGATGTGATAGAGGTACAAATAATTTGTCATACTTCTTATTGAGAGGTAGAATATTCTCTTCTCTTTATATCTTTGCTGGCTTTGTTTGCTTATTCAATAAAATGCAATGGAAGTGATACGTGCCAGTGCTGGAACCAAGTCCTTGACTTTTGCATCTTTGGAAACTCTGAGATTTCATGTAAAAGTCCAGTGCTCCTCTCAGAAAAATCACATGAGACAATGACACAGAGAAATTAGCAAGAGTCAAAAAGTCTCTCAAATTGCCTGGAGAATATCTTTCCTAAAGAATTTGGAAAACATCTACAAATTAAACCCACATGCAGTAAAAAGAAAGATAAGATTAAAAAACTAACGAAACAGAAAATAAATGTACAAAAGAATGAGTCAACAAAACCAAGTTGGTCCTTTGAAGAGACTCATAAAATTAACAAACTGCTCATGGATTTTTTAAGGAAAAAAGAAGGCAGTTATAAGTAACTAACAGTTACTTGTGAATTTAAAAAGTTATATTCTCCTTATTGCTACAGTTTTTAAAGAGTAGAGGAACTACAAATTACTTTATTGCAATACATTTATAAATTGAAGTAAATTGGATAACTCTCTAGAAAAATATAACCTACCAAAACTGACAAAGATATAGAAATCTGAAGAAATTAAAGTTAGAGGGAAAAATTTTTAAATCTCTGATGAAAAAAATATTATTTCACAGAAAACTCCAGGCCTGTGGGAGTTCCATAAAACACTCAAGGAAGAGACTCTTCCAGAAAGTACATAAGAAGAAACTCTGCAAGTAATTTTCTGAACTTGTCATAATCTCAATACCAAAAAACACATTACAAAAGAGGAAAACTCTAGGTCAGCTTCATTAATGAATATAGTTGCGAAGATCATGGACTCGATGCTAACAGACCTGATATAGGAGACTCTACAAAGGATTATGACTAATGTGAGCTTTCCCAGGAATGCAAGGCTAATTTAAAATTATAGAAAAACCATAATGAAAGACATTGTACTAACAGATTAAAGATGGAAAGTCATATGACATGGATGCACAAAAGTACTTAACAAATGTCAACATCCATTCATAAGAAAAAAATAACAAGTGAGTAACAAAAGGGAAATTCCTCAGTCTTAATAAGGGTATTTATTTTTTAAAAAGTACCTAGATTGAGCGTTATACTTAATAGTGATATAGTTAAAACTTTCCCATTAAGATTATGGCTAAAAAAGAGCCTGACTTCTGTAATTACTGATGTTTAACATGTACCCTAGGCCTAACAAGCACACTAGCCAGGAAAAGCATGGAAAGGTAGAGGATTGAAAATTACCCTTAAGGACCTGGAATTTGGCTTAGTGGTTAGGGCATCTGCCTTGCAAACACAAGGTCCCTAGTTCAGTCCCTGGTAACCACATACAACAATGCTAGGAGTGAAGACTGACACCCACCAACATTCAGTACCACATACCACAGTGCTGGGTTTTTAAGAAAGACATATGAATAGAATATGGCTTTAACAACAGTAATGTAAAGATGTTAAATCGTCCTATATGATTAATGTAGTTATTGCAATTCAAATCAAATTTCCAGTAGATATTTTTGTGGGGCATAAGAGGCTAACTCTAAAGTACATAGCACCTAGATCATTTTGAGAATATACAAGATAGGAGGACTTGTTCTACTACATAGCATGACTTATTATAAAACTATGGTATTGGGGTTGTGTGGCATTTTTGCAGGATAAATACTTGGGATGCATGCAGAGATCAAGAATGCTATGTGTGAGGGTGGAGCAGGAAGAGGTGTAGACTTTAAATCCGCAGAGCTGGAGAAATCATTGTCCAAATGGAGAAAAATAATTCAGTTCTGTCAAGGGTTAACTAATGGTCAACTTGGAACCCCAGGCTGAACTGTGTCAACGAGGTTTTGGACACAGAAGACCCACCCGAGGACTGTTGTCAACAACATAAAAAGAACGGGAGGGAAGGATCGTGTGCTAATCATTTTCTTAGAGAAACATGCCCCAGCTTTCTTGAGGCAAACTTGGCTGTTCCCCTTGGAGGAGGAGCTGGAATAGCTACTGTTCTCATCAGAGGAGCTCTGATCTTTGAACTTGAGTATCACTTCCTGGCTCTAGTGCAGGTTGCTCAGCCTGGTAACACATATCCATCATCCTGTCGGCCCAGGCTTTCTAGCTTCCATCCCTGGCCCTTGGCCCTTCTCAATGCAGATGCTCACTATAGACTAGCATGAAACATTGCTGTGGACTCCCGACCACTGCCTGGATTTGTAGAGGAGATTACTGCAGGTTCTAGGACTTTAGCTGAACTCATGGGGGACATTGCCATGGAATCCAGACCCTCTGCTGGTCTCTTCAGGGCTCTAGTGTGTGGACAGATCTCTTGCACTCCTCCACATTTAATGTTTTGGGTGACTATTATAAAGTAATCCTGTAAATTTTGTGTCCTATATTTTATTCCCTTGCAAGCCCTAAGTACAAGTTCTACCCTGTACCATACATTAAAAAACCAATAGCTCATGATTACAAACCTCACAGAAAAAGCAGTTAGAGACCTCTAGGGAATTTATGGAAAGGAATATCTTTATGAACTCAAAGGTGGGGAAGGATTTCTTAAATAAGATATAAGACAACATAGAGGAAAAGACAATAAATTAAATCCCATTAAAGTTAAGAAATTTGTTTCATCAACTTTATATTTACATATTTGTCTTGTTTGTCTTATAGAAAGAACTGAAATTGTATAACTTCAGGTTCCACAAGGCCTAGATCCATATCTGGTCTTTTCAAATAACAGCATCTTTTCTTCCTCAGCAAATTATATTCCTTAAAACTCCACTTCAGGCGTAGGATACATTTGTATTTCTTTTTTTAACTCTTAATATGTAATAATTTTGTTGAAATGGTTCTCCTGCCCAACTCAAGAAGGAAACCATATCTTCACCCTTACAGTTCAGACGGAACTCCTCTTTTTTTTTTTTTGCTTTGCTCGTAAAAAGAATAGTCCATCATTTTTGAGGAAGAAACCAAACCAAGGATTCAGATCTCAAACCACAGTCAGAAATGACATAAGTATCAAAACAAGAACCAAGTGGAGACCACCCCGCCCATGAAGAGTGGTGTGACTGTGGGAGGCCAGTGTGTCCACTACCACCTTTCACGGCCTAAGTGCTGTCTCATAACCACAAAGGCTTCTCTGTCTTGCTCACCAAGCTGGACACAATACTCACACTAGCTCTCCGGACCTAAGTGGGTCTGACCTAGCTAACTAACTCTGTAGTTTAAAGTCATGTACCACTCTCACTGATAAAAACAATTAAAATTGTTCTTCAAGCAGTGTCTAAACTATTTCGATCTTGAAATTCTGCCTATTTTGAAGTCAAATTTTCCTGAGACTATCAGACATACCTTCTACCCAAGCTGAGGCTAAACTTAATTTAGTGAAGGCTGCAGTCATGCCTAGAGCAAGTTCCAGTGTAAAGATGCCACATTACCACGCACTTACCAAGCTGCGCTGTCCCTTCTAGTTAGAAACATCCACATAGCTGCAAGGACACACCAACATTCAAATTCCCTCCAATCATCTAGGTTAAAAGCCTTGATTTGTAATTAGGTTTAATCAGTGAGCTTAAGCTCTAGCATCCAAGATGCCTCTGATGCGTGCCCGGGATTCCTCGGCAGCCGCGTGACTTCTTCCACTTCAGTGTCAGCCATGCTGGAAGCCAATGACTTTAGGAGGCCAAATTCAGAATCAACTGATGAATCAGGTGCATAGTTTTAGAGTCAGGGATGTTTCACATTGGACTTTTCGGTGGGTTGGAGAACTCAAGTCAGTGCTTTAATATATGCTCTGACTCAGTCTCTGAGGCCCCAGGCTTCTTACTGCTCACTGTGTGAAAGATGACAGTGTGAGGACCCCGGCTACACAACTCTGGAAGCAACGGCACTCTGGGCCCAGCTCCTTTCCCTATGCTCACCATGCATCTCCTCTTCCCCTTGCTCAGCAAGGACTCAGTGTGGAGATGTCCAGCCGGAAGTCCTGCGCAGACACCGCACATGTGGAGAACTCTCCCACCCAGCATCTGGCTGGACAGACAGTTTGGCGGAACAACTCTCCCCACAGACATGGACAGATTGTGCTGCCCGCTAGGGCTTAGTTTGTAGGGGACAAGCCTGGACCCAACTTCAGTTTTCTCTGAAGCTAGCTTACTTTTGTTTATTTCCTGCTTTTTGTTTTTTTTGTTTGTTTGTTTTTTGTTTTTTGGGTTTTTTTAAGGTTTTTTGAGACAGGGTCTCGCTTTGTGGTTCAGGCTGGCCCTGAGCTCAGCTTCCAACTCACATCACAGCAATCCTCCTGCCTCTGCCTCCCGAGTGCTGGGATTACAGGTGTGAGCCACCACACCCGGCACTGTGGTATGTGGGACTGCTTGTGCGGGGTGTGAGTCTCCACACCCAGTATGGTATGTGGATACCGGGGATCGAACCCAGGTCCTTGCGCTTGCAAGACAGGTGCCAGAACCACTGAGCTAACTCCCTGGTCCTTCCTGCTTTTTGTTTTGAGAATTTTTATTTTTATTATTTCCTTTTTATCTGTTTTATTTTCCAGTAACAGGAATTGAGTGTGGGGCCTTGCCCTTGCCAGGCATGTGCTGTACTACTGAGATACATCCCTGGCCCCTGTTTGGAGAATTTTTAAATGTCTGACGAAAAGGAAAAATTACCTGGTTCTGAAAACATCTTCACTGATTTTTTGGGATGCTCAACACACTCTGAGAGCTATGCCCCAGGCTTTACAGTCCCTCACTTTGACTAGATCTCTTTCCTGTCCTAGGTCTTTCTCTGTGCTTGTCTCTGACCCAAAACACTTTTCCTCTCTCATGTTTTCTTCCCATTTTCCAGCTCTCTGTTTAGTTTAGTCTTCTTAGAAATCCTTCTTTAAGAGGCCTCAAAAAGTATCCCCTCTCTGGGATTCTGTATCACAGTGTACAACTATATTCCTTTATACATTGACCACTATGTGTTTATGTAGAGAGATACACAAATTTATATGTATAAAATTAAAGCTTAATGATACATTTATATTTTTAAAATCACATATCTACATACCTGTATTTATACAGAAGTCTATTGATATGCATTATTTATATAAATCTATGGATAAAACAATAGCAGCTATCAGATATACTTGTGGCAGTTGTAATATTCATTTACATAAGTTATATAAGGATGTTTTATAATTGACAAACCAATACCTGCCATTGCTGTTCTCTTGCCCAGTGGCTACTCTGTAAGGTAGGTAAGGCAATGATGGGCTAACTGTGGCTGACATATTTGATCTCTAGTTTTCAAAGGTAATTCTTTTCTAGCTGGGCATTATTTTTGAGGAAGCAGGGATAGAGGTTTCTTTTTCTGCATGCCTGCTTATAAAGTTCTTTCATTCACTAGAAATGCCCTTATTCATCATTTTTAAAGTTTTTACTGTGTGCTGTCATTTCAGTTTGAAGATTCAGTTCTCCACTTGCTTTTGGGGCTTTTCAGAATATTGCCTCTGAGCTTATTTTCTGTTTCATTCTGAGGCTGTCTACAGTAGGGATCTCTCCTACGTGGGACTGTCTTTTTGATGCCCTCCTCCCCATCGGTTTCTCTGCTTCTGTTTGTCTTTCACCCCCTGTGCATTTCTAAGACTGGATGCTCCTGAAAAAGTACAGCACAAATGGTATTTGTGCCTGCTTGATTCTCGCTGTTTCTGATTTACTTATAAAAACTGTAATGAGGTTGTTTTGCCCTCTGTTTGTTCTTTAATTCTTTAATGCCATTTTACTTAGTGCCATCTTAAGGCCTAATTTTTTTGCCTGAAATCTTATCTTACTCAAGCCCTAATTTTACTAACTTCTTTGGCAGCTTAAAGACTTTATAGACATTCCATTTCTCTGAATCTGTCTATATTTTCTTTTCAGAGGGTTGTACCTCTGTCCTTGACCTCTACGATGATAAGCGTGACCAAAGGCTGAACTGCAGACTTTTCTGATGTGCGTTCTGTCCAGCCTCTCGGCTTCTGTGCAATAGGATGCATGTAAGCCATTTTAATTGTTATTGCCAGACAATCCAGGTGGGGGCGAGAGAGAACTAGGCTGCAATTGCAGGCCGCCTTTACTGGAGGCCTGTTCTGGCTCCTTCCTTGGAAATACCATTTGTGCTGTAATAAGCAGAACAATAATGCCACAAAGACATTGTAACCTGGGACTATTTGATTTTACGTGGAAAAGGGATTTTACCGATATAGTTATGGGAAAAGATGGAGAAAGTATTGGATGATTGAGTGGAGCCTTTATAAGAGAATATAATGACAAAAGTCCTTGTTAAAGGAATTTCAGAGCGAGAGAGATAGAGTTGATAGCAAAGGCAATGCTGGAGTGATATGTTTTAAAGAGGTAGGAAGAATCCTGTGCATGCTAGGAAGGAAGACAGACTGTTCTGAGAGCCTCTAGGAGGATCATGGCTCTGCAGACACCTTTGACGTTAGCCCAAGAAAACACACTCTGGCACTCCGACCTCTAGAACTATAAGATAGTAAGTCTGTGTTGCTTTAAGCCACTAAGTTTGGGGTCATTTGTGGTTGCAGCAAGAAGAAATTATATGGTGTAGGCTGCAAGTCAGTAGAAATGCTGAGAAATTATATGGTAAGAAATTATATGGTGTAGGCCCCTACCAGGGGCTAGCCGCCTGTCTGCAGATGCCAACCTGTTCCCTAAATTCAGCATCTGCCTTAGAAAGTGGCAAGTTTTCAGTCCCTTGCACATTCACTAAGGGTCCATGATGAAGTGAACAAAGCATTTGATTCTAGAACCTTCATGTACCTGCTGAACAAGCCACCGACGTGTTTCCGCAGTCTGGTTTTTCACATTGGAAGGTAGAAAGAAAACCCTCCACACTGAGTCCCTTCCTCCTCTCTCTTTGGTTGGCCTCCAGACTAGGGCTATTCTAGACGATCTCAAACTCAGATCTTTGAGCTGCTTTCTTTCTTGCCATTTAAAAAAATCTAAAGCATGTGGTGTCTTTTCCTTGGCTCATTAATGCTGGAGAATCTTTTCCTTCTATTTTTAGTTAATTTCCTAAGGAATTGGGGGAGAAAAAATTACCAAGCCACCACGTTTGTCTAAAAGTCTTTATTGTAGAAAACTGAAGTTTTCAACACCATGTGTTTTTTTCTTAATCTCAGTAAAATTCTTCTTTTGTTCTTCTATCATCATAAAATCATGACTTTGAAATTATCTAAAATTATCTTTTTTGAAACAGTAGAAGTCAATCCTTTGTAAGACGTTTGTTTCAATTACACAAAGTAATTCTTATTCTTTTTAACCCAGAAGAATATTCCCATAATCTGGGATTTCTCTGTTACTTGCACTTAAAGAGAACTACCTTAGTCTATGTTTTTCCCTGGAGGTTGTAATAAATAGAACATAGTAATTTTCTCCTTGCCAAATGCAAAGCAAAAAGCCCAACTAACAAATAAGAATGAAGGAAGGTTTATCACTTGCAACAAGGAAGGTGAGCACCGGAGAAAACTTCCGAAGTAAAGTCTTCCTTGGAACAAGGAAAGGGAAAAGCCTTTATTGGGAAAATTTACACATATTCAGATCAGAAAGATGTGTCAACACACGTGGAAAGGAGCACATACCTGAGCATGCTCAGTTGAAGGCTGTGCTTCTTTACGTAGTGTGTGTTCAAACAATGGCAAATGGGACCATATCTCAGTGGATAATTTAGTGATATAATGAGCCAAGTGACTCTAGGTCACCTAAAGAAGTGAGTCAGAATCACTTGAGTTTGGCTGGTTCCCTGTACGTTTCTCCAGAAGGCCTCATTTGAAACCAAAGAGCAACTTTAAAAAGATTATTCAAGAGGCAACAATTCTTTCCCCTTACATCCAGAGGCTAAACCCAGAAAGTACCTGCCAGGTGACTGACCACAAGCCCTCGCTAGGTAGGCCTTCAAGGACTAGATCAGGGGAAAACTAATACTCAAATTTCGTTGTTTATCTTGGTGCTGTCCAGTAGCCTGAGGAAGATAGAAAGAGAGACGGTGCCTGAAGCATTTCAGAAAAAAACTTCACTACTGCAGCCAGGAGCTGACCAGCCCTGGACTGGAGACAAGCCAGGAAAACCTGCTGAGACTCACTGCTGGCTGCAGGCACTGCTGTTCCAGGTTCAACTCCTCTCCTCCTCCATTTCAAGCTGACTGGGGCACCACAGGCTTTGGCCTAGTGTCCAGTTGTAGTGAGTTTCTCTCTCTCTCTCTCTCTCTCTCTCTCTCTCTCTCTCTCTTCCTCTCATATTTTGGAGATTAAAAGAAATGATATGTAGGGGAAAATGTAGCCATTTAGTAGTTTCCTGGGACAACCAGTTAAGCAGAACTTCTGCAGAGCTCCTTATGCAGAACTCCTGAGTTTCTTTATCACCAGTGCACAGGATGTTCCTCTGACATCTTGTTAAGTTTTGTGTTACTGAATCTTGTAAACAAACACTGTGATAGGAATCAGGAAGAACTGCAAGGCCTGTCCCAGGAACTGCTCTGGCCCACCTCTTCTGTTTTTAACCCCTGTGCATTGCTACTTTGTATTGGCTCCATAATAAAAGAGCTGTTGAAAGACAGCTCGGTGCGTCAGTCCTCCGAGGCTGTTCATCCTGCTGGAATTCATCCCTGTGTGCCTTGTGTCCTTCTGCAACCCCGGACATCACAAAGGACTTACATTGACAATGATGCAGATAGCTCAGAAAGTTTCTTGGATGGGAGTGAGTTTCCACAAGGTGGTGAATATAAGTATTGATCAAAAATAAGAATTTGAAGATGCAAGTCTGAACTTGGCAGGTATCTACTTTTCTTGGTTAGAATTACAAATGAGCTGGTTTTTGTTTTTGAGCAGAATTGTGATATTTCTCTCCACCCTCCTGACTCCTGCATCCTGATGAATTCATTCACTCAATCTCAGTGACTAAAGAAGCCAAAAACTAAAAGTGAGAACAAGAATGGTGTATTTTACATTCTTTAGATAATTCAGAAGTAGGATATCAGAAACTCACAAGCACAAGCTGGCAAGATATTTGAATAAAAATGAGCATTTTTCTGGGCTGGGGATTTAGCTCAGTGGTTCCGGCGCCTGTCTTGCAAGCGCAAGGGCCCGGTTTCGATCCCCAGTAACCACATAACAATACTGAGCGTGGAGACTCACCCCAGCAGCAATCATTACTACATACCACAGTGCCGGGTGTGGTGGCTCATGCCTGTAATCCCAGCACTCGGGAGGCAGAGGCAGGAGGATTGCTGTGATGTGGGTTTGAGGCTGAGCTCAGGGCCAGCCTGAACTACAAAGCATGACCCTGTCTCAAAAAAAAAAAATAAAAAAGAGCATTTTTCTAAATGCCAAATAACAGCAGTATTTTGGACAGAAGTTGCTTTATTAAAAAATAGGTATTACATTTCAAGCAGAAAATCTCAGAGCTCATGATCTTGAAAGAATGAGGCTGATCATTTCATATGCTTTTCTTTTTATCAGGAAGACTGGTTATGATTCTATGATTTTCTTGTTTTCCCTGCACAGCTCCTCCTCTTCCTGCTTAACCTACATTTCCTGAATGGCGCTATTTTCACATCTTGCCATCTTCACATCTCCCACCGTAACCCTACCTAGCCCTTCTTGGTAAAAGGCTTCTCACAATAAGGAGAGAGCACCACATAATTAATTACCAAAATGATGTCGATTTGAGATAGATGCTTCTCTAAGTCAGTAATAATGAATTCCAAAACTTGTCCTTATGTAAAATTTGAGGAACTTTCTTCTAGGCACTTTGGATACAAGGACTTTCTCTTTGCCAACCATATGCTTTCCAACCACAGTGGAAGGCAAGTTGTCCTCAGTGTTGTTTTAATTCTGGCCAGGAATTACTAAGATTATGCACTACACTCTGTAAAGATGCAAAAAGTTATGATTTTCTTTCTTTCTTTTGTTCAATACCAGGAATCGAACTCAGGACCATGCACTTGCAAGGCAGGTGCAGAGCCACCCTGAGCTAAATCCCAGCCCCAGAAGGTAATAATAGTAGTAGCAAATAAGTCCACTATGTTTAGCATTAGGCAAGTTCTAGGCATTGATCTGAGTGCATTGTCTGGATCTGTTTAGTTATTCTGCATGGTAACTGTAGGTACTATAGACCGTACATTTTACAGATGAGGAAATGGAGGCACAGAGAAAGAAAGTGACTTGGTCATGGTCACAAACCTCAGTGGAAGAGCCACAACCTGAACTCAAGTGGTCTGGCTTTTGAGTCTGTGGCCTGAAATGTGCTATTGAAAGGCTAAAACAGTGTTCATGGGTCATTTAACCTTACTTCTCCAACCCAAAATGAAGACACCAATGCACGATCTATGATCTATGTGGGCTCAGGTTGCTCAAAACTAATTCTAAGAAGCGACTCTTGACCTCAGACCTCTGTTCTTTATACTTTTCCTGTGGTAGATATTTGCTTCTTCGCCATCTACTCACTTTCTCCTTTCAAGTTCTTTGCCACACTCTACATTTATCTAAAGTTTTTGTTTTTTCTTCATGTTGTCTTTTCAGTTTCTGGATTGTATCCTGTGATAGACACAAGCTTTTAATTTTGGTAACATTTATTTTGTTCCTTTACCTTTTGTTGATTGTAATTTTGCTGCTATGTGAAAAGATGAAAAAAAAAAAAGGGGGCCAGAGATTTAGCTTAGTGGTTCCATGCTTGCCTGACAAGCACAAGGTCCTGAGTTCAATTCCCAGTACTAGAAAGAAAGAAACCACTGGTACAAATCCAATATCAAGACCTATCACCCAGTTCATATGCAGAGTGAGGTAGGAACTTTCTTCCAACCACAGTGGAAGGCATCCTTTTGCCAATGAATCTCTAAAGTCTCAGTGCTATTTGTTGAAATATCCCCTCTTCTCTATTTTAGGGTTTAACATATAATTTCCTTGAATTCTCTAGACATATTTTAAATAGCTAATGTAAAAATTCTTTATATGGTAAGTGCAATGCTTGAGCATTCTTCAGAAAAAATGTCTATTTGCCTTCTTTCTTGTTTCTACATCATATTTTCTTATTTCCTAGCATGTCCATTTTCTGTTGAAAATTGAAGATTTTAAATAACATCATTATGGAAACTTGGGAAAGAGATAATGTCCTCTCCCCACTATTTGCAGTTTGTTTAGTAACTTCTCTGAATTAATTCTGTAAAATCTGTGTTATTTTTTTTGTGCAGCCCCTGAAGTCTCTCTGCTCAGTTACTAAGTGGCCAGTTAAAGATGGGAAGAAATGGGATGCCTAGAAGCCAGCAGTCTTGTTTTCTGAGCCTGGGAGCTCTGTGTGCTATGGGATTTGCACATTCAGCCCAGTGCTGGACAGCCTGGCCTTCGTCTTCCCTTTTATCTTGTGCAGAGCCTCAAGATGAGCCAGAAAATCACTAGCAAATTAAATAATAGCAGTGTTCTGTCACGGAGGGTTTGAAGAATAGGGTGCCAGGATGTTGGCTTTCACCATCACTGTGGGCTACCCCAGATCCATGCAGGAGGGATACGGATAGTCCAAGTTAAAATGCCACGAAGTATATTGTCTGGGGAAGATTTGTCTATTTTTTAAAATAAGTGCTCCTTTAAATAAGATTGCCACAAATTCTGTTAATTTTCAGATTTCTGACAGACACTGTTGCTAACCATTTTTGCTGATGTTTCAGCTGCTTTTACACAGTAAAGAATGGTTGGTTACTCCACTTTTTTGACCGGCAAGTATTTTGGGATGTTTAATAAGCAATCAGTGTTGGATCATCACTTAACATTCTTGTATCAATTGTAAAACTCATTTGTGTCGAGGCAATAGCTGTTAGTCTAATCTGAAAGATGAAGAAACAGACACTGACCTGGTTCACATTCGTAATCACAGCCATGGGGGGTGGGATGGTGTCTCACTCACAGGTCACACACCAAGCCTGGCTTTTCAATCTGTGTCACACTTAGCCCCTGAGGAAGTCCTGGCTCTGACGTGTTTGAACTATGTAGATAAAATGGGACTGAAATGAAGTAATACCCAAAGAAATTTATGTTCTGAGACATAAGTAATGGAATGCTCATTCAGTGCAGAAAGCTTCAAGAATGCACTATGTTGGGCTGGGGATAGAGCTCAGTGGTTCTGGTGCCTGCCTTGCAAATGCAAGGGCCCAGGTTCGATCCCAGTAACCACATACAACAATGCCGGTTGTGAAGACTCATGCCCACCAGCAATCAGAACCACATACCACAGTGCCAGGCATGGTGGCTCACTTCTGTAATCCCAGCCCTTGGGAGGCAGAGGCAAGAGGATTGCTGTGAGTTCAAGGATGAGCTCAGGGCCAGACTGAACTACAAAAGCAAGACTCTGTCTAAAACAAAAAAAAAGAATGCACTCTGTCAGAGCAGGCAGAATTAAACAGAGAAGGAGAGCGGAGGAGAAGGCAGGTGAAGGGGCCCTGGGTCTGCAGAGCCCCTGGTAAGGAGACACTGAGCATACACTACTCTTAGGCAGTTACTTTTTAAATTTCTTTCCACCACTTTATGTTTTCTTACTCTCATTGTATACAATTCACAGAAAAATCAAGTCTTAGAGTTGCAATTGCAGGGTTACACATGAAAGAGAGCTGTGCATCATCCGTGTGACCACAGTCGGGCAAGCTCTGCCTTGTTCCTAGAAGAAATTACTCCAGCCACGGTCCCCGCTGATCCTGACCCACACCTTCCAGATCTAAATAGGTCCCTGTGATCTGTGCTAATCATGCACTATCCAACTGGTCTATCTACTGATTCTTCTTTTAGATTTTTGGCCCAATTTTGGCCCATTTTCTGACCCCACCCACTTTCTAACTACTGGTTCCATTTTGGACAGCACTGTACCCTTTCTGCTGACCCCTTCTGGCTCCTTGAGACAACCTCCTACTTGCTTCATTACACCCCTCATCCACTATTTCTTTGTTCAGTTATTAACCACTATTGAACATTTAACAGACCTCAAAAATATGATTAGGAAATTGTCAATTTTTGTTTGGAAACTTCCCAAATATAAACACTGAGACCAGAGTTGGGGTGCAATTACTTTGGAAGGTGATCCTAGGAAATTTAAAGGGCAAATAGCAAATCATGACAGGGGTGTGTGGTCCACTGTCACAGTTCAGTGCCTCTGGGGTCCTCTGAAAAACCTGGCCTCAGAATTGTCCTCACAAGGGGCAAGCAGCTGGGATTTTATGCACAAATTTCTCTTTGTCTCTCATACCTTGAGGTTTACCTTGGAGGTCACTTGTTGCCGGCACTTCTGAGCTCCGCAGCAGCCATGCACAGTGGGTTCCTGAGATAGCAGATGCCAGCCTGTGTAGCAACTGCCATTCCCACAGATCACAGGTATTGACACTGTCTGCTACATAGTCCCTGCTTTCAATACTTTTTCTTGGAGTAGGCAGAGACAGGTAGGTGAATAAATTGCATTAGTGTGGTAGAGGAATACATAGGGCATGTATGGGTGGAGATAGAATAGAGGAAAGTGCTACTGTCTACCTAGCAACCATCAGGAAATGTTTGCAAGAAAAATCACCAAAGACCCTACCCTGTCCCAACTGGCCCAATCTGTTAAGTGGACAAACAAATTGACTCAACAAGGTGTGGGGTTGGTGTGGGTGGCGAAGTGGGACAAGTACAGGGGAGCTGCGTGACTAGCTTGAGTTTTGGACAGTCAGTCTTGCAACAGGGTGGAGAATGGGTTGGGACAGAACAAAACCAAGAAAAGTGAGGTAGTTAATCAGCTTTGTAATTATCTAGGTTAACCGCTTGGGAGCCTGGATGAAGTCTGTGGTAGTGGGGCTGGAGAGAGGAAAGCCAACTCCAGAAGACTAAAGGAGACAGAAATGAGAGGACATGATATGAATTGCACTTACGGGTTACAGAAGAGAGGAGATTAAAGATGATTCTGGATGAAGTCATTAAGTGGGTGTTGATGCCATTCCGGGAGACAGAGACACGGGAGGAAAGATGGCCTGAAAAAAGGGTGGAGGCTGAGCATTTGTGCAGGGATGTGAACAAAAGGTGACAGAACAGGACAAAGCGAGAATGGTGTGACCAAAGAATTAGGAAGTCAAGGAACAAGGGTGCAGGAAATAGAGAGGTCTCAGCAGTTTGTCCGGCTTCCTTTTCCCGCAGATGCAAGGAGAAGGATGGAAGAGTAGAAAGATTTTTCCATTCTCAAGCTTCCCTAGGTGTTCTGAGGAATATGGAAGATGTATTTGTCCTCTGAACATCCTTGGCCAGAGTATGACTGAAAACAACATATGATTAGAGTATTAGTCAGTATTAATTCAAGGCCTCATAAAGGAAAACATAATGAGAGATAAAGAACAAGAGAGACAGCCTCTGGTAGGAGGGAGGAAACCACCCTGGTGGAGAAGAGTGGGGGAGAGGGTGTTCTTGAGCAGGTGTAGACTTCGGAGTAACAATGCATTCTCAGGAGGCGACTCAGAATGTCCCACCTGCGGAAAGTGGGGGATGCAAATGGAGAGATAAGTTAAGGGCTGTTGGTTGAAGACCTTGAGTTCTAGGCTGATCTGTTAGGTAAGCAGAAGTCACTGTAAGCTGAGCCAGAAAATGTATGAGAAGCAGGAGGCTTGAAAAGCACTTGTCTAGATTTTTCAAGAAGCCAGTTAAGAGTGATGTTGACCCTTTCATTTATTTTGGGTCTGACTGCTCTGGTAGATTGAACCGTGACCTCTCAGAGATGCTCACATTCTGATTCCTGACACCCATGAATGTTACTTCACAGAGAAAAAGGGACTTTGCAAATGTAATTAAGTCAACATCTATGGAATAGGAGAATATCCTGGATCAGCTGAGAGGGGCCAATGGAACTACAAGGAGGAGGATCAGAGCGAGGAGTAAGAGTCATAACAACACAGTCATGCGAGAGAAGTGATCGCAGGCAGAGAATGCAGGTGACACATGGCTTTTGAGGCCAAGTAGGTGAGGAAATGGGGACTCCAGGAGTACAGCCCCCTAACACTCAGACCTCCAATTTCTGACATCAAGAATAAATTTGCGATGTTTCAAGGGACTACATTTTTGACACCTTATTACCATATCTAATAGAAGCAGATTCAAACTCCTGTAAGAGACTTATGGAAACTATTTTATACACAAACATGCATGCATGCATATAAACTCACACGGGGTTTTAAAATAACTTTGGGGCTTTATAGGCTCACTAAAGCACATATGTGGATACTGTTTTTATTTCAGGTCCAAAAAAAATTGGTGAAAAAAGGTTATTTTAATATGGTACCCAATAGACATAATGAGAAGGTTATGTGTCAGTGAGCTAGGAAAAGATGTTTGTAAGCCTGAGTTATTATAGTAGAAGCCTGAATATACAGTAGGGCAGGGTCTTATACAGACCCTGAGTCTTATACTGACCAAGGGTCTCACAAGTGGTAGAACAGGAGAATGAAATTGGTGAATACAACTGAACAACTGAAGCGTCGCTCCAATTTTTATGAGGGAAAGAACAGGGTGCTCTGGAGGAAAGCGAAAGCTTTGGAACCCAAAAGACACAGTTGAAGCTAGGACACCCTCAGTTGCTGTCCATCTCAGGCTAATATCCTCATGCCAGGAAACTCAGCTTTGCTCTGCCTAGAATTGCAGGTATGGGGTTGAGGAGTTAGCTCAGTGGTTCTGGCACCTGTCGTGCAAGTGCAAGGGCCCAGGTCCGATCCCCAGGTAAACACATACAATACTGGGTGTGAAGACTCATGCCCAGCAGCAATCAGTACCAAATACCACAGTTCTAGGCCTGGTGGCTCACGCCTGTAATCCCAGCCCTCAGCAGGCCCTTTTGCTCTATGAAGTAACATTCATGGGTGTCAGGAATCAGAAGGAGAGACAGGAGGATTGCTGTGATGTGAGTTTGAGGCTGAGCTCAAGGTCAGCCTGAACTACAAGCAAGACCCTGTCTCAAAAATAAAATAAAATAAAATAAAATAAATGGAATTGCAGGTACGGTACCTTCTTTTGTAGGGATGTTGCCAATACTATATGTGTGGTGATATTTATATTATAAATTCTTTGTAGATTTTTCTGAATGTGTTGATGTTTAGAGATCTAAAGAAAACTTTTTACATGGAAGAGAATGCCCTTTCTGGGACTAGAAGAGAGTGATCAAAGCCTCAGCCAGGAACATACCACAGATTAGCAAAATAACCATCCATCTGGCCCACGCTCCCTGGAAGGCCTCTGCTGTCCTGCAATCCTCTTAGATCCAGGAGTTGGGCAGCTGAGGGCCATCCCGATAGCCTGAGTCCCACCACGATCGCCCAATTCACCAACCCCAGGTTGTTCACCCTTTTCTTTTTCCTTGTTTACGTGTCTTTCCTGTGTAGACCTTTAGGGGGCAACGCAGATGTTGTATGCCTCCTGTCTCTCGGAACTAGGAGTATGGCATGTTTGTTTTTCTCCTGAGCTTTTGCTGTCTTCTCCAGGGGCCACTCCTGACTGTCCATTATATAAAAGAATATAAAGCTATAATTCGAACGCAGTTTTCATGGTGCCTGGCTTCTAAACGCACACGATAGACAGTGGCTGTTGTCACTGGTATCGGGCAGCTGTGGTATGTTCCTGGCTGAGGCGGAGGGCAGATATGAATGCTCTCCTGTTGCACTCACGTCCTATCTAATCTAATCTAATCAGCCTTCCAAGACGTCAGGAGGGTGCTACTCTGAAACTGTCACCACTCACCTGGATTGTGAAACATCTGAAGTCATGGTGTTGTCATAAAAGCCAAGGGCTGCTCGGGATCTACTTAACGTAAGACAAGGAAGAGTGACGAGTGTTGTGCACTTAGTGTGGGCCCTATTACATGTGCGTTATGAAAGAATTCATTTATTTCTCACAGCAGGCACTGTTACAACACCCTTTCTGCAAATGAGGAAATGGCGGTGTGAAGCTGCTGGTAACTTGCCCAAGTCTCCACAGCTATTAAGCGGTGACACAGACTTAGCAATCTGGAGACCCCTCTTGGGTCTATGAACTCCACCTGGCTATCCTGTGACAGGATGTTCTCCAGCGCTGCTCTGCATGACAGAGCCATGGACACGATGCTCTGGCTCCTTCCATGGACAGATCCTCATGGTAGAAATGGGCCCATGATCAGGTCACTGCCCCTACCCTCCGAGGCACCGCAGTGCCTCGAGGGTGCTGGGCTCTCAGTCGGAGACTCTGGTTGCTGGGTAAGTTGTGGGAACAAGGAGTCCTGAATGACAGAGGCCGGGAGTAAAGATCTATGAATCCCAGAGATGGAGCCGGGGCGCTGAGAGGTGAGAACCACAGTCTAGGGCCACAGGGTTCATGGAGAGCTGGAGCCTGGATGCGGCCACAGCTGTAAAGCGAGGAGCAAATTTATTCTCAGCGGAAACAGCTGTTGGTGAGAAGAGCAGTTGGACTGGAACACGGAGTTGTAAGGATGCCAGTCGCCTCCGTTCTCCTCTGTGTCTCCCATCCAAGAAAAACAGACTTGTAAAGTCCACTGTAAAGTCCGCCGTAACTTTATAAGTTAGGAGGCTTATGCTGACAGCCAATGGGAGGAACAGTAATTTTTCACATTGCAAACTCATAAAAGGGCATCTTGGTTATAGTCCAGTGTCCTGTGGACCTGCTGCTATGTGGCAGCGCTCCAGGGCTTGGTCGCAGTTGGCAACACAATAAAATCAAGTTTCTGGCTTTGCAAAGCTGAAGACCAACGTGTCACGTCTACACTGATCCCACTGAGGGGATAATCCTTTTTCACAAGAAAATTAGTCAGACTCTCTGACAGCACCACAGGGGCAAGACGTTCCAGGAACTCTATGTGTTAAGACGTCACTTAATTCAATTGCACACAATTAAGACACCTATATTACATTCCAGAAGCAGCAAGAAATGGTTGATGAAGCCAGGTGATTGCACCTGCCTGTCACGCCAGCTCTCTGTGACCATAAGGAGGGAAGATTGCAAGTTCAAGCCCAACCTGGACAACTTTGCAACTTAGAAAGACCCTCTTTTAAAACCAAATAAAACTTTAAAAAGGGTGTGTATGAAGCTCTATGTAAAGGCTCTGGGTTTAGAACACACACACACACACACACACACACACACACACACACACACACACACACTAGGTGAGTTGTAAGACTCCAAGGATCCCCTAATTTCCATCACCTTCTTGGAGCCTCCCCCAGATTAACTATAACAAGCCTGTTTTTCTTTTTAGTTGTTTCTTTGAGAGGTTTACCTATTTTATGCTCCAGCAGGTTAAGAGAGCCCATTTTAAGATTTGTACCTTTGATTCACTTTGGTTCTAGCTAGTACATGGTGAGATGTATGGGTCTGGAGTTAACCTGGTATATGTGGCAATCCAGTTCTCCCAGCACCTTTTAATAAAGAGAAGTGAGCTTATTTTAATGTAAAGTATTTTCATAAACAGTTTCTTCTATAGATCTGTATCACATCCGCAACTCCTGGGCAAGTTCCCCAGCTCCTATATCAGACTTTTGATCCTATACACCCATCTTATTGTGAGTGAAATGAATGGCAGAACAAGGGGAGGGAGATCATAGTAGAGAGGAGGAAGGCAAGATTAAGAATTAAGATCCTCAGTTCTGGTGGATTCTTAGCCCCACCACGAGCTGACAGTGGGGAGTGACCAACCCTCCCATAGTTTATTTACGATAGGGGAGTTGGTAATGTCTATGGTAAGGCCTGCTCCAGTTCCCTGGTTCTGTGATCTAATGAATTTCTCTGTAACAAAGTAGATGTTTTATTAACTTCCTTAAAAACAGACTTTCCAATAGATATTGTGAAATAGAAAAATATTCAAAGGGAAATGGAGTGTAACAAGGAGAAGAAAAAAATGTGACGGTAAAAAAAGGAAACAAAGCTTATGTATATGGGGGGATTAGTTTGGATAAGGGAATGGGAAAAATGAGAATTAAGTTGTGTCATATACTGGTACAAATTCTCAATGTTGAATGTGATCGTGATGTATATATACAGTGTACCAATAAAGATTTAAATTTAAAAATTAAAAATAGACTTCCCAAACAAAAGGGTTAGTACTTACAATAAGCTAGTCCACTTTTCTGTTTCAATTTCACCCTGGGCTACTTGATTAGGAAAAAGTGACATATATTCACCAAATTTAACCAGGCCCTCTGGTTGTTTTTTTGTTTGCTTGTTTCTCTTTTTTGTTTGTTTGTTTGTTTGTTTAGTTGAAAGCAGAACGTCTTCAAAAGCTCCTTTGCACTGATCTTCCTATGCCCAAAACCTAGCACAGTGCGGAGCACTTATACACTGAAAGAGTGGGTGAACTAAATCAATATAGATGAGGAAAATAATATATCACACTCTATGGACAACATAAACAAAATACCCACTCAGTAAGTTTTAAGACAGTGGGTTAAACCACTCCATGAACCAAAAGTAAAGTATTTAAAAATGACAGATACAAAGCTCGGTTGAAAATTACTGCCTGCCATTTTGCATCAGACAGATTGCTGTGTTTTACCCCTTGTCCTTTGGTACCACACTAAATGTCAATGATCAAAATCTTTTGATGTCACCAAACAAACAAAGCCCAAAGTGATCTTGCTTCATTCAGTCAACACACTCTCCCTTAAACAAATTCTCTCTGAGCAAATGTTTGGGTAAAGAGACAACAATCATCTTTGTACCAGAGGATCAGTGAACTCTCCTCACAGAGGACACGAAAGTCACAGATACAGGGTCCCTTGGGCGGGCACAGTAAGCCCCAACTGAGTTCAGTTCTAACCACTCATGCAAAACAATTGACTGTGAAATCTTTCCCTGCAGTGTATGTGATCTTTGTATGGTGACTTTTATCAATTCAACTGTTAAAGCTTTTCAGCTTCCTGGGGATTTGATCAGCTATGCAGAGATAAATGTACAAGAGATCTGAGTAGACATGGTCAGAATCTCTGAACCCTTCACATTAACCAGAAAATGTTTAGAAGTGCTTCTGATGTGAAAGTGCCATGGTGTAACAATTCACAGGTCCGATCTCCAGTAACCACATACAACAATGCTGGGTGTGGAGACTCACGCCAAACCCTGGAGGCAGCTAGAGGTCCATCCGCGGATGAATATGTAAGAAAAGGTGAGACACTCCGCAGAGTCCTTGATCATGATCAGTTTTGGTTTTCAGGTATCTAGACGCCATTTGGACACATTTTTCACCCGCTAGAAGTTAATCTTTCAAACTGCAGCAACTGGCTGGCCTCCCCCACACTGGTGCCTCAGTTTCTCCTAGAAGACAGCAGGGAGCCTCGGGATATTCCTGGACAGGGCGCCAGGGCTTTCCTGAGGACAAAGTAAAGGGTCACTTGTCTGAGAACTGTATCAGTGGCTGTTTCTCCTATGATGTGACAACAAACATGAAGTTAGGAGAGGAGCTCTACCTTAGAAAGAGCTCTAAGTATTGACTTCTCTGTCCTCTTGCTTGATGGAGCAGTGGGAATTGTAGTTTGTGGAGAAGCTTCTGGAAGGAAAGACTTCGGAGCTAGTGCTCTTACTCAGACATGACCAATGATATATATGAGGACCCTCTCTCAGATGCTGTCACTGCAGGGCCGCTGAAGCTCTCGGGATACTGTGTTCCGCATCCCTGCTAGAGACTTGCAGGGCAAAAGACCTGGTTTTTGTGATCCACTGTGAATGAATTTCTCACTCACATCCCCAACCTGGGAAATGCTAACCCAGCAGCTGTTAGACTAACCGGCCTACATACTGTTATTGCCACCATGTGACTGGTGGACCTCTTAGTTTGGGGCTTGGAGTGTCTCTGGAGATGGATTTTTTTTTTTTTTTTTTTTTTGAGACAGGGTCTTGCTTTTGTAGTTCAGGCTGGCCCTGACTGCAGCCTTGAACTCCCAGCAATCCTGCCTCTGCCCACTAAGTGCCGGGATTACAGGCATAGCCACCACAGCTGGCACTGTGGTATATGGTTCTGATTGCTGGTGGGCGTGAGTCTCCACACCCAGCATTGTTGTATGTGGTTACTGGGGATTGAACCTGGGCCCTTGCACTTGCAAGGCAGATGCCGGAACCACTGAGCTAAGTCCCCAGTCCTGGAGATGGATTTTTAGGAAGTCATCTCATGACCAGCTATGTGTGAATTGAGATACACAAGGCTGGGACTGTGATGGTACTCCTCTGGTACAAAGATGGTACTTGACTCCCCTCCCACAGTGAGAGGCAGACCTGCCGAAGGAATCTTTTCCCAGTATTGACCTATTCATTCCATAAGGCAGCATAATCATAAAGAAAATTTTGAAAGACAAACAAAAATCCACCATTAGCCAAAATATCCTTTAGGTAGGGACAAATATGAGGTTTCTCTACTGTGCTCGGACAATGCTGCATTAGATCCAGAGTCTGAAGATTTAGGTGAGAACCACACTTTCCCATGTTCCTGCTATGTGATTCTGGACTGGCCATTCTTCTCTCCTGATCTCCATTACCTCAGCCGCAGAACAAGAATCCTCTTTGCTCTAACTCAACATGGGCTTGTTGATAGGTTGCCATTACAGACCCTCCCAGTATTGAGTGTCCAAATACCAGCATCATTTCTAACCTTCCAGGTAGAGTAGGAGAACAAAGCAGATAACAAGAAATCATAATTTATATATGCCCCCTTGTGCTTTAGATGGTTGCTTTCAGAAATAAATAAAATAATTTAGGCAGATGTATGGTAAACTGTGAAGCGTTATTTTTTAAAAGTTTCAGCACTTTGCCTATACGTTGTTCTCTATAAATATTTATCACATTGTATTTCCATGATGATAATTTTATGATGAGCTGTTTCTGGTAAAGATAAATGTATAAGTTTTTGTAATTCAGGAAAATATAAAATATATTAACAGGAGATAGTTTGGAAAGAGAATATATGATATATAACCACCAATATGGCAGTGTATTCTTGCCCTTTCCTTTTTAATCTAGTTTGATACAGAATAACAAAGGTGGTTATATTATTTTTTATTTTTCTTGGATTTATTTTTCTTCTTTCTTTTTAAATACTAGACAGGAGTCAAAATAGGAATGTTTCTGTTTTGGCAGATGAGAGTCCTATATTTTTGCCTTCCTGGCCTAGTCATTAGTCCGTCATAATTTTAATGCTACACAGATCTTATGTGAAGAAAAGATGGAAGGAAATCACCTCCTTCTGGGTCTTTATTATAATAATCACTGAGTTTATGTGAACATTAAGCCAGTAAGTTAGGCCCAGGCTTCTCTAGACCCTGTTAATGCAAGATCACCATGCAAGGACTGACCTCTCACCTTCTTGGCTGGAGGAGTCTGGATCTCACTGCATAATGGCAGGTGACATCTTGCAGCATCATCCCTGCCTGCGTCTTTGTTTGAGTAGCAGTCATTCCCCAAGAGCCAAGAGTTCAAGAGGAGCCTGGAATCTCTTCTGAGGCTGTGGGGAAATCTTTCTAAGGAAGCAGGAGTCATTCAGTGCTTTGAAGGAACTGAGATAATCCACAGCCACAGGAGCCCAGTGTAACATCGGACTTAGTGCTGATGGACTCAGTTGGAGCCTTCAGATCTGAGATCATCCTATTCTACTGTGAACTAATGCATTACCCAACACTGATTAGGTTTCTTGTGTATGTGCTTCCACAGTGTGCTTCCTTATCCCATCAGATTTGAGTTAAATCAAATTTTGCCTACTCAAGAAAAAAGTTTGTTTCTTGATCCTATAACTGCACCATAAAGCCTATGTTTGAATGTCATCTGTTATAAGCTTGACACACTCCAACGAGTTAATGTTAGAGTTCACTTTTGAAAACTGTTCCCAATTTTGATTTTGTCTCTAGTCATTCCCAGAATATCCTATACTCTGAAAAGGATATGATAAAGCTTATTTATTTGTATGATACATATTTACTAAGCCCATTAGGCCATGGCAAGAGTATAAACATCTTAGAATTTCTAATCAGCTTACAGAGGGAAAACATGCTTGTGTATAAGAATATATGTATGACAAGAAAGGTGGAATAATGTGTGAGAGCCAGAGAGAGTATTTTGAAGGAAATAAGGACAGTGTGTTTTCAACTGCAATAAATTTTTCATTTAAACACATACCATGTTTTTATCACATCTTATATACATGCATTCACATGTAAGAAGAGATAAGAAATATTATGTGTATGGGCTAAGTGAGCAATGCATACAATTACTGGTATCAACAATTGATTGTAGATGATTCCACTTCAGTGGCATTATGGGGATAAAGTTCACATGAGTTAGAAACTGGACTTGTTCTTCAAAAGGGAATGTAAACAGGGTTTGGACAGGAAGAGGGGAGGCCAAAGGGCATTCTGCTGAAAGAATACAGCACAAACAAGGGCTCATATGTCAAAATTAGAAAGAGCTGTTAAGAAATTCTTTCAGATAAAATGGAATTTCATATTAGGTATACTGAGATTTATATTAGGTAGCCATAGAGTTATATTTGTTGGTGTCTGAGACTCTTTATGTTGCTATAACATCCTTGAGATTAGACAATGCATTATGAAAAGAGGTTCATGGAATACACAGTTCTAGAAGCTGTGAATGCCAGCCTGGTGCAGACACGGGCTCATTTTCTGGGGAGGGCCTTTTCCCTGTATTATGACATGGCACCAACCCATCGTAAGACAGAACAAGTGTGCCAGAAAGAGCTCATTTTTTAATGAAGCCACTCTCTCATATACCACTGATTCATTAATCTAGGAACGAATGACTCAGTCATCTATCAGAGGCTCCGCTCGAACCCTGCCGCACTAAAGACCAACCTCCAACACACGTACCCCTGGGATGTGATCAAACCACAGCAGTGGAGGAACTTAAATATCAGTGTAGTAGGTTGGAACCTCGCCCATCTCAGCAAAGAATCACTGAGATGCAGAAAAGGGGATATTATAGTTAAGTAACATCTTATAAAGATTTCTCTTTCAAACAAGGTAGTCTACAAGGTGCATCAGTGAGCAAAGTGAGACAAGTAGCTCACTCTTTCTACATTTCACCATTGCTTGATTTTTCTTTTTATTAATACGAGCCACATAAAATGGAAGATGTGATTGACAAATACAGTGAATATTTTGATTTTTAATCATTGTTACAGTAATTGTTTAGGGCTTTTTTTTTTTTTTCAGTACCAGGGATCAAACTCAGGACCTTGTGTTACCCAGGCAGGCGCTGGCCCCACAGAACCATATTCCCAGCCCACTTTAAACACTTTTATCCCATTTTTTCTTGCCACTTTCCTAAGCACTTTTGGAACTTCTCTCTCATGATCTTCAGTTGTGTTGTCGTGGCTGCCTTGACATCCTGAATTGATTCAAAATATGATCACTGGACTTTGAGGAAGAGCCAGAAGCTGCACAGTTCAGATCTGGTGAACAATGCAGATAAGGATCCACCATAACACACCAACCTGCCTTTCTGTTGGATGACACCTCGTAGCAGCGTTCACTCTATTTTTTATCAGATCTCACAATGCAGGGGAACTTGCAGTACTGCTTCACAGAGTAGCAAGAAGTGTGAAGTAAGTGTATTTGAAGCAAGAGGGGTCCTGTTTTGAGAGAAATGAATGGTGATGTGTCTTTTCCCGTAATAAGTTTTTAAAACTGAAACATTCACCATGTATCTTGATCACTCCTTGTATAAAAATTCATGGTACAGGGCCAGGGATTTTGCTCAGTGGTTCCGTCGCTTGCCTTGCAAGTGCAATGGCCTGGGTTCGTCCCTAGTAACCACATACAACGATGCCAGGTGTGGAGATTCACGCCCACCAACAATCAGTACCATAGACCACAGTACTGGGCATGGTGGCTCATGCCCGTAATTCCAGCACTCAGGAGGCAGAGGCAGGAGGATTGCTGTGAGTTCAAGGCTGAATTCAAGGCCAGCCTGGACTACAAAGTGAGACCCAGCTTCCAAAAAAAAAAGAATTCATGGTACATTGAACACGAGGGAATACACCTTCTATTTGTGACAACTTAAAGAACCATTGCTTTAAGGTCCCTATAAGGCCCCTCAAATCCCATTGCATTTATTCATCGATTTATCACCCACGCTTTGACCCTAAATAGATAAAAAAACAATCCTGTGCATGCTTTTTGCAGAATGTAAACACAATAGCTCTTTATGCATCCTTTTGCAATACATTTTTTTTGTTTTGTTGCTTAACGTTATTCTTCTGGCCTTCCTATATGCTGTTTGGTGTAACTGTAATTCATTAATTTTTACTGCATCAAGGTATTTCATTGTAAAACTTTATTGTTGATTCATTTCATGTAGATTAACCTATGGAGTTTTTTATTTTGCTCTTAGAAATCATGCTGTCATTATTTGTTTTGTAAGTTTTTCTAGGAACATATATGCAATAGTTTTTCTAGAGTATATTCCTACATGTGAAATTGCTGGGTCATTATGTACACATCTCTTCCTATTTGGTAGTAACCACAAGCTAGGCTAGGTTTCAAAACAGTTTCAGGAGTTTGTGGTCACCAGCAATGCACTGGTTACAGTGTTCTACAGTTTTTATGACCCATGATGCTGTAACATTTTTTTATTTTTGCCAATACACTTGGTATAAAATATATGATTAGGGTTTTAATTAGCATGTTTCAAGTACTAGTGAACCAGGGGACAGTTTTCTGTTACTAGCCATTTGGGCTTCATCTTTGATGTGCCTCTTACAATCATTTATTTACTTTCTTGTTAGATTGCTGTAAATCTATTCTATTCATATATGTATGTGTGTGTGTATATATATGTATATATATATATGGAGTGGGTATTGTAGGGAAGACAGGGGAAAATGACAAGATATGTCATGTACAAGTAAAAATTCTCAATATTGAATGTGATCATAATGTATATACAAAATGTATCAATAAAATCAATTAAAAAGAAAAATATAATTAGGTCTCAATTTTTACTCAACAGACTGAAGTCAAGCAAAGATATAAAAGCAAGAGGTGACTATGCATGACACTTAAAGTAGAAGACAGCAAGCATTGGGCCAGGGAGTTAGCTCAGTGGTTCAGGCGCCTGTCTTGCAAGCACAAGGACCCAGGTTCGATCCCCGGTTACCACATACCATACTGGGTATGGAGACTCACACCCAGCAGCAACCAGTACCACATACCACAGTGCCGGGCGTGGTGGCTCACGCCTGTGATCCCAGCACTCGGGAGGCAGAGGCAGGAGGATTGCTGTGATGTGAGTTTAAGGCTGAGCTCAGGGCCAGCCTGAACCACAAAGTGAGACCCTGTCTCAAAAAACAAAAAACAAACAAACAAAAAAAGACAGCAAGCATTTAGTGTTCAAAGGGGACAGTTTATTTTATTGAAAGTTGTAGCTTCGTGCAAAGTTGTAATGGTCATGAAATTTCATGTAAAAAACAATTCAAGGTTCTATTAGAAAAGTAGAACCATACACACTGTGTGTGTTCACAATGATAAATATGGATGTTCCATGTATATTTCTTCATATTCATCATATACGCATACACATATCTGTCCCTCCATACACCTATGTAGGTGTAAAGCAATAAGGATGTGACTTTACACGTTGTGGGGGCTTGCCCCGCAGTCTCTCACAAGACCACCATCCTCACAGCTTGTGCTGAAGCCTATCTTTCACACCTCCACACCACAGGCAGTTGGGAAGGGCAGAGAGGTGGAAACACAGGAACACTGCAGTCTGGAGCCTTCCAGCACAATCTGGAGTTTGTGAGGGTGGACGGAAGCCCACTGACACCACGTCCACTCCATCACTTCCGGTGCAGAGGTCATACAGAAGCAGAGACACTGCACTGTGGAGTTCAGTTTGCACACACTTCCCACGGGAGGCCAGGAGCAGTGGAGAATCTGTAATTCTGATGTCACCCCAGGTGCAGGGACACGTGCAAGTCAGCGAATAGCTGCTACTTCAACATGGCTCAGCATCTTACCCAAGGTCTCTCTCTGGTCCCTTTCAGCAGAAGTACACAAACAAAGTAAATACACAAAGTGAAATACACAGACACAGTGGATTTGGAGATCATTCAGTTTAGCCAAGCTGACACTTTGCAAGGCCACCACAAACACAATTGCACATACATAGAGAGAAACACTTCCAGTAAAACAAGGTGAAGCTCACAAAATCATAATCATGGTGAACATACTCAGAGTTTGCCATTGCTCTGCTAGGCATATACACAAAGGAATTAAAAAGAGTCATTTCACAGTGACATATGTGCACCCATGTTTATAACAGCTCAAGTTTGTGATTATTAAGTCTTGGAAACAACCCAAATGTCCATCAACTGGAGACTGGATAAAGAAGATGTGGTCTTTTATGGAATGGAGTATTACTCTGCCATTAAAAATGATAAGATCGAGTCATTCATATCCAAATGAATGTACCTTGAGGACATCCTCGTAAGCGAAATTAACAGATCATAGATGTGTAAATATCATATCTTTTCTTTGGTATGACAAAATGAAGTTGTAAACGAGTTGTAGTATGTTTAGTTGATATTGCAAAGTAGAAAATATTTAAAGGAAAGAGTGTAAGGGTAAATAACGAGGGGAAAATGCATGTGGTAATAATAAAGAAAAAAGAAAACAAAGGTTGTATATATAGAGGGGGTGGCAGGATGCAGGCAGGGGAAAAGGGAAAATATGAGAATCAAGTCATGTCATATTCTGGTACAAACTCTTAATGATGAATGCAATTATCATGTGTTTTCATAATGTACCAATAATGATAATTTTAAAAATTAATTAAGTAATTAAAAAAAGACTTTCTAGAAATTAATAAAAAAATAACACAGTTGTCCTTCTATATCCACAAGCTCTGAATTCACAGATGCAATCACGGATCAGAAATGTTAGAAAAAACTGCATCTGCACCAAACATTGAAAAGGTTTCATTGTCATCCTTCCCTAGAAAATATATGGTAAAACAACTGCTCACAACTTGCTTGTGTTTTTGCGATGTTATGAGTGCTCTAGAGCTGAAAGAGGTATATGTGGGGATGTGCTTACCTTCTACACAAATACTGCACATGTAATATAAGGGACTTGAGCACACAGGGACTGTGGAGCCTGTGAGCGTCCTGAGCCCATTTCCTGTGTATACAGAGGAGTGAAGACAGAGCAAAACAGCACATGGAAGTAGTTCCCTTCACTGCTTCTACAAGAAAAAATAAAAATAAGTTCATTTTATTTATAGTAAAGAATAAATCAGAACCAAAAAAAGAATTAAATCAAAAGTGAAATGAAAACTAGCTGATTTTAAAGAAAACAAAATTATATTGGCAAATACAGTCAATGTATTATTAGTTTAAAATACTAATAAACATGATACACTTCCAGCAAATGAGAACAGAAAGACCAAGAGTGTAAAACATAAAGACATTCGAAATTGAAAAGGGTACTTTAAATCATATATTATACCTATATTAGTAATTCTAGTTTAAACAGTACAATATCCAGGAAAGAATAAATGGCAAATTCACTCAAAATCTACAAACACCTGTGATTATAATAAAGATTAAACTATTCTTAAAAACCTATTAACCAAAAAAGGCTGGAACCCATCAACTTTTAAGGAATAGATTATTCTTAGACTATTTAAATTGTTTTTTGCAGGATGTACAAATATGGAAATCTTTACAGTTCCATTTATTCCTGGCTAACATTAACCTGAAAAATACAAATAATCCTATTTTAGGAGAAAAAAATAGATAGACTGATTAAAAACTTCTGCAGGGCCGGGCGTGGTGGCTCACGCCTGTAATCCCAGCACTCGGGAGGCAGAGGCAGGAGGATTGTGATGTGAGTTTGAGGCTGAGCTCAGGGCCAGCCTGAACCACAAAGCGAGACCTTGTCTCAAAAAAAAAAAACCTAAAAAAAAAAAAAACTTCTGCAGGGATATACTCCAATCTGTTAACAGCAGTATTTCTAAGAAAAAGATAGCAGATGTTAGCATTTTACTTTGAATACTTCTGAATTAATTTTTTTCAATTTATTAGTATTTTACACTCAGAGAAAAAGATGATCTCTTCCACAAAGGGAGAAGAAAGAAAGTGGAGGGGTCAGCTGAGATCGTTATTTGAAGCAAGTCAGCTTTGAAGGAGTGTTTTTCAGTGAAAGAGAGACTCGGGCTTGTTTGAGACCTGGGACAAAAGCCAGTTTGGGAAGGAGTTGAGTGAGAGGACTGTTGATAGGCTGGGGTAGTTCAGGAGCTGGGGCTGAACCCTACAAAGGAGAAAGAAAGCAAAGGAAGAGGACAGAAACCAAACTGGGGCAACTTTTTGAGGAGGAGGGTCCTGCAAAGAATGGGGGCTAATAACCAAGCATGCACCACCGCTCCCACCAATGGATTCACGGAACAAGACAGTGGGGTCTGAGGGCCACAGAAGAGTGAGACAGCTCCAACCAGCGAGACCTGAACTGTCCAGGTACTCAAGAGATCCTTGGATTCTATCCTAAATATACAGAATCAAGCCTCCTAGAGTGGGTGATTCTCCTGCGCAAAAAATCTGGAACCTTTAAACAAAAGGTTGACTAAGGAGCTGGAGCCCTTGCTGAGGTTGTGTTTTGGTGACCTGCAAACCATCTATCATGACCTCTGTGTGGTTTTTCCTCACCTTTGTTCAGCAGTCTGGGGAGAAAATCCTTCAGAAAAATAGATGGCTGAGCACATCCAGACCTGGGGTTGGGCCCTGTGGGTGGACAAGAGTCAGGGAAGGGCATCATTATCTTGTAATTACATGGAAAGACCCGGTAGAGGGAGAGGTATGGAGGAGTGAGATGAAGAGGAAAAGGTGAAACTGATGTAGGGAAGTCAGAGAGCAGGTGAAATACGAGGACCAGACATCTTAACTAGTGAAATGAATTTTGATGCAAAATGTTCCAAAAGAGGAACATTTCTCTTTGGTGATGGTGACAGTCCCAGGGGTGGCCAGGCAACCTGAGCTAGAGCGGAGGTGAAATTGGCCAAAGCAGGAGAGGTCAGGAAGTGAGGGCGAAGTGTGAGACCATCACACTTTCAAACACTTGAGGGTCATGAGCAGGTAAAACCAGGAAGCAGAGAAGAAAGACAGTGTTGAGTCTGGGAGGGAAGAGGTGGCTCCAGGGTTAAAAGATCTGCGTGGGTGGGAGGCTGAGCTTGGCCCTCTGTCCAGGGCACACAACTGTAGAACTGTTGGACTAGGAAAGGTGGAATGGCCTCTCCAGTATTCACAGGGTAATAGTAGGGATTTGGGCTGAGTACCTGGCATATAGCTGTATTTTACTAAATGGGGTATTCATTTGCGGCTCTTGGTCACTTAGACTATGAATTTTTCCCCAGACAGATCTATCTATCTTAGAATCCGCAATCTTAATGTTATGTTTAAGATACGGAAAATACTTAGTGAAAAGTTTTTCCAAATGGATGTCTCTGAGTTGGCTCTGAGAGTCTTCAAGGCATCAGTTAATGAGGCATGAGAAGGATTTATTAGAGGGAGACACAGGGCACACTCAAGAGTGGAAGGCGGGTGCTTAAAGAAGTGAGGAACAATGCAGTTGGGAGCCTGGAGAACTTTGATGTGTTTTGAGAGGTGGAAATCTGTGGAATTCGATAATCTATAGTCCTAGTCTTAGTGAGGAGAGATGACAGGTCACCCCTAGTGAGATAATGGTGTATTCCTATAGGAAATCCCCAAAGGATGGTCCCTTGTGAGTGAAAGAGAACCACGTGCAAATTAAAGGGAGTAGGCAGACTTGTTTGCAGCTGAAAGGGAGTTGCCCAGGTTTGTTCTTTGAGCAGAAGGAAAAACATAGTAAATAAACTGGGCTTGTGTTGTGTTGTTTTGTTTTAGACAAGGTCTCCCTATATGGTTCAGTGTGTCCTTGAGTTTACAAAGTAGCCCAGGCTGGCCTGGAACTTATGGGTGATCCTCCTGCCTCCGCCTCACAAGTGCTGGGATCACAAGCATGCACCACCACTCCCACCCAGCCTTGTGTTCTGAAGCTGCAGTTTTTCTTTAAAATACAATTTTTAAAATCTCAATTTCCTTGTCCTGTGTCTAGCTAGATATATTTTTTCTATTCTAGTTCAAATGCATAAATGAAAGTAAGGAATCTGTCCTAGGTTTTCAAGGAATTTAAAGCAAGAGCGTTCCTGCAAAGGCATAGGAAAGTCTCACGCGCTTCCTACCTTTGCAGGAGGCCTGAGAGTGTTTTGTTGGTGGTTGTGAGGAGTGGAAGGGCACTTGAGTTACATTTAAGGAGAACTTATTCAAGAAGAGCTGACTGTCACCTGAGGGTACAACAAAAGAAGTAGCATATTTCATCTTCCTCAACCTGATAAGAAGCTCAGTTTCTGCCTTCTGTGGAGCTTCTCCCCAGGGGCATTCTCTGTACCGTGCCTGGCTTCAGTTCTGTCCTGCCAGGCACACAAGCCCTCAGTCTGCACCAGATCCACAGTGCTTCCTACTTCGCATCTCTCAGATGCCCCTGAGGCTGAACTTAGCATGAGTAGAATGAATGAACATCCATTGCCAGCCTGGTATCTCTCCAGAGCTCGGTACTATCTTCCTTAGCAATCCAGGACTCTGCCAACCAGGCCTGGGAAGTCCTTTGTCATTATTGTCCAGCTCACCAAGTCCTTCTGATTTGAGGACACAGAGAATTTCTGGGTCCTCAAGTGCTCTTTGAACCCCCCTCCCCCCTGAGCTGGGATGATCTTTCCCAAACCTAGTGAGGTTGTTTCCTCCTACATCCATCCCAGCACATGCTATGCTCCTAGCCCCACCCACAATTTACAAGACTCTGTGGTCACAATCTACAAGGCCCACCACTCCAGCTTCACTCTGTACGCCTCAGTCCTTCACCCTCTCTGCGTGGCGGTACAACTTTCATTCTTCAGTGCTCACTGTCTTGGCCCACCCCGCCCCTCAAAGTCTTGCCACATATATTTCCTTCCCCATTGTGGGTGATTAACCCCTATACTTCTTTCTGACCTCAGCTCAGATGTGATTTCTGGGGTGATAGCATTGAACATCTGTCCAGCAAGGTGAGATCCCTTTAGTCTATCTGCTCACAGAAGTGCAGCCCTGAACTGTGTGTGTGTGCGCAGCATAAGTTTCAGATGTGACTGTGGATCCCGCGTGTGTGACGATTTCCCTTGTGTCTGTCTCTGTCACTTGCTCTCGCTTATGGAAAACAAAAATCCTGTGTGCTCTGCTCAGCACAGCACTTTGCAGCCAGTGATGAGGCCATAAATATTTGTCAGGTGAGTGAGTAAAGAGAGCAGAGAACACCCTTGTGTGTTCCTAGCTGAAGTTACAGAAATGAGGTCTTGTTTCTCTGGTCTATCCTCTAGGACTCAGTCGTAGGTAACTCTGGAACAATGGTCACCTTGATACTCCGGCAGAAGTGGGAGCCCAAGGCTGAGTTTCATCCAGCTTCTGGAAAGTTAACACTCTAGGCCTAAATTCCAGATTTCACATACAGAGGTGCATTCCTTGCCTGCGTGCTCTCTCTGGCTGTGCCCTCAAAGTCCTCCCCTCCCTCCTGCTGTTGCCTGCACAGCTGGAATGGACAGAGACCTTCCTGAACTGGTAGGGGAGGGCCGGCAGCTCTTCTAGGGCAGGGGTGGGAGACAGGAAGGAAGAACACACGATGTGGGTGCTATTTTCGTGGGGCTGCCTGGGTACTCAGAAACTACAGTTGGGTTCTTTATCCAGACAAGCCAACTTTAGAAAACAAGGCATGAATACTTGGCAGGAAGAAAAGCCAGGTGCTCACATAGCTCACTACCACTGAGGGTGATAAATCTCCAGATTTAATTGGTAGAACTGAGGAACTTGGTTAGGCAGGCTTCCCCCCTTTCTCATTTGATTGGGGCGACACATACTCAGATCGTTCTCCTGGCTCAGGGATCTCCATGCAGTAGAGAATCTGTTTATTTTCTGTGTGTTTTGTTGAACTATTTCATGCAAAAGGAAGGGAAATAACATGGGATGCTTCTTTGGAAGAATCTCAAGAAGTTGCTTGCCCTTCTTTTTATTTTTATCCAAATCTTTTTTTTTTTTTTTTTTTTTTTTTTTTTTGAGACAGGGTCTCGCTTTGTGGTTCAGGCTGGCCCTGAGCTCAGCCTCAAACTCACATCACAGCAATCCTCCTGCCTCTGCCTCCCGAGTGCTGGGATTACAGGCATGAGCCACCATGCCCGGCACTGTGGTATGTGGTGCTGGTTGTTGCTGGGCATGACTCTCCACGCCCAGTATGGTATGTGGTTACCGGGGATCGAACCCAGGCCCTTGCGCTTGCAAGACAGGCACCGGAACCACTGAGCTAACTTCCCGGCCCCTTTATTCAAATCTTTATTGGCACATTATATGTACACATCATCATCACATTCAACATTGAGAATTTGTACTAGTAAATGACATGACTTGATTCTCATTTTTTCCCATTCCCCACCCACCCTACACCCCCACTCCATATATCCATAAGCTTTGTTTCCTTTTTTTAAATTACCATCACATTATTTTCCCCCTCATTATTTACCCCTACATCTATTGCTCTTCTTTTGATTCCTTGACTCCGAACCACCTGCACCTCCTCAGCTGATAGGATTCAGTGACAGCTGCAGTGGAAGTGTCCCCATTCTATCCCACAGACTCAACCTGGGGAGCTTGTCATGGTGTCTTGGTGTGTCCATTTCTCCATCTCCATGGTGGGCACTGTGTCTCTTACCAGCCTCGGGTGCTGTCATGAAATCACTGAAATTGTACCTGAAGAAAAAAGGGATTAATCTGATAAGAAACTGAACCTCCCTGGTGCATGCTTGAAATCCCAGCACTCAGGAGGCTGAGGCAGGAGAATCACTCCAAATTCAAAGCCATCCTGGGCTACATAGCAAGACCCTATCTCAAAAAAACAAACAAAAAGAAAGGAAACTTAGGGTGTTTTTGTTTTTGTTTTTGTTTTTGTTTTTACTTTTCATATTCTCTAGTTTGAATGCAAACTTCCTTTAGTAAGGAGTGTTCATACTAGAAACACCTATAGACGATTTGGCAATTCAAATTACACCCCAACCACCCACTTCTGAATAGTAAAAAAAATTCGAAGCCTACAATTGTGTAACATGTAAATCTCTCCTGGACTAGGGCCCACTGTCACTGTGGTTTGGCAACCCAACCAACACATTTCATTTCTGATCTCCTGGAAGAGGAAAAAAAAAAAAAAGAAAGAAAAAAAATATACCTGGAGAATGAAGGTAATGATTAATTTATCAGGCACGAAAAGGACCGTTTTGAGGATTGCAAGTTAGAACTCACTAATCCAAATGAATAGCCGAGGACAGGGAATGAGGGTTTCACTAATAGAAGATTAAGTCACAGCTTTTAATTGGACAGTGTTTATACACTCGGAGAAGTCGCGCCAGACATCTCCGGGAGTCTCCTCCGAGCTGAACCTGCAGGTTTCCGTCTCGTGTGGCTGTGAAGGTGAGGACCAGGACAAGCACTGTGGGGCTTAACCAGAGGTGACCCAAGATGCAAGCCAAGAAGGAAGAAACACACCAGAGCTTGAGGCACAGACTGGCCTTGAGGAGCCGCTTAGCCAGGGAGACCGTGTCAGAGTTCCTGGGCACGTTCATAATGATCGTGAGTATTTCTTACTTTTCTAATCTCTCACTGCTAAGCTGATGGTGTATAGTGTTGCCCTGGTTTCTTTTCTTTGAATTAGTTATCAGATTCATCTCTTCCTGGAAGCAACAAGTTACTATGAGGCTGCTTGGCTATTTAGTGGCCATACTATTAGGTTTTTCTGTTTCCTAACTGCTTTTATCCACAATAGTTAGAAATGGAGAGAACGAATGAAAAAACGCTTTTTTCCACTTGAGGAATTGACTTCCTCAGAATTTCAAATGGTTTTGTGATGGAAAAGTTAGTTGCTGGAAATTTTTCTCAGTGAATAACTGATTTGTTTCCCATGAGCATTGAGGAGGCTTAGCCATATTGATAATCAATAAATACCAACTGCCCAGCAAGAGAGGTGCTCAGTAAAGACCAGGCCGTCACACCACTTATCTTTAAATCAGTTGGAAACTGCACTCTGTGTGAATTGTGGACATGCTACTGTGGACGTGTCTAGCTTTCATTCTGTGTCGTTTTTCTCTAATGCCAGCAAATCTCTAATGATCCTTAGAGAGTTACAGGAACCTGTAGATGTAAGTGAGGGGCTGATTCTAAGAACATCCTGAGGGTTTGTCCAGGGATTTGCTCAACCATAACAAATAGACTGGAAAGTTTGGTTGGTGTGGGTTCCGGCTCCCACCTGCTGCACTGTCGAAGCCTCCTCTGGAGCCTAAAGTTTTATCTGGAGTCAGACTCTTTGTGAATAGAAAATCTTGTCACATGACAACTCCTAATTTTAAATTTTAAAAAAAAGTCAAAGTTTCCCTATTCCATGTACAAGTAATTTCATTTTTCATGAAGTTCTAGACAATTGCCCATAAGTTTTGCACATTAAATTCTTGGCTTTGAGTAAATGTACAATACAGTAGAAGAATAAGATTAGACTGTGTCGGTTAAGCCAAGGCTAAGAAATGAACCTTGGACTGGGGATTTTGCTCAGTGGTTCCAGTGCCTGTCTTGCAAGCGCAAGGATCCGGGTTCAATTCCCGGTAACCATATACCATACTGGGCATGGAGACTCACACCCAGCAGTAATCAGTATCACATACCACAGTGCTGGGCATGGTGGCTCCCACCTGTAATCTCAGCACTTGGGAGGCAGAGGCAGGAGGATTGCTGTGATGTGAGTTTGTGGCTGAGCTCAGGGCCAGCTTGAACTGCAAAGTGAGATCCTGTCTCAAGAAAAAAAAAAATAAGAAAAGAAAAAAGAAATGAACCTCAACTTAAAACACTGAATTAAAGTAACAAGAAGAGTCACACATTTTCTGACCCCTGATTCTTCCTACCTTGCCACTCAAGTATTTGAGGAAAGTTTTAGACAGTTTCTAACATTCCTCACTTTACCCTGGCAAGGTGCTGGCTACACTGACTATACTCTTAGGATTCAAGGATGGGGAGTTAGAGAGAAAAGAGGAAATAAAATGGATGATTCCTCTGATTCCAGCTCACTGCTTACTGGAAAACTGCTCTCTACAAGACTCTTGTGTTATGGTATTTGACAACCTGATAACAGAAAAGAGAGTAAATCATCACCATAGATGGATATCAACCCGACATGACTTGTGGTACAGAACAATGAAGCAAATTCAGTCACATTTCTGCAGAAAACAGAGAAGGAAGTGCGCTAATCACCCCTTTTTAAAATACTAACAAAGTTAAAACCCTCCTATTTCTTAGTAAGAACATTTCATAGTTCCTTTCTTTTTAAGTTGGGAAGGTAAATATTGCTAGCGGCTTTCAGATACCCCACTGAAGCAATCAGCAGCATGCCTTTCCCAGTATGATCTGATGATACACATTTTTTGGTTTTTATTCATAATTACAGCCCCAAGACGGGCTATTGAAACTAGAATTCTCTTCAAGGAAGGCATAGGAACTCTTACCTTCCTGCATCCTCCTGTCTTCCAGCTGGCCTTAGAGGGTTCTCTAACCCTCCTTGTTAGAGGATGTCTTGCTGAGAGTGATTGTACCGTGAGCAGTGAACTAGAGACAGAGGCCTCAGGGGCTTTTATTTTCTCTTTTCTCCTCCTAACCCCCCTACCAGAACTCTGAAAGTGAGCAGGTCATCGGACCCCCTTTCAGAAAGTGACTTTCCTCATCCCCTGGAGGAAGGACTGCTACCCAGAGAGGCTGGGAAGAATTTGAACAAAAAGGCCTTGCTGTGTTTTGCTACCCAGTCAGTTTGTTTGTTTGTTTGTTTGTTTTTGGTGCTGGGGATAGAACACAGAACACTGTATGTGCTTTGAGCATACTGGACCACTAAGCTATACCTGCAGCCACCCTCACTCTTTAGGCATTAGATAGAACTTAGTTGGGCAGGTTTCAATCCTGTGTATGCCGTGAAATCTGCATGTAAACCCAAAGGACAGATGAATGTATACAGGGTCCTGGAAGGTGATGAACCCTACAGGGTATGGAGCCTCCTACCCCAATTCATGTGCATGCATAAACACACACACACACACACACACACACACACACACACACACACACACACACACACCTATGCAGCCTTCACCTGTATCCTTCAGAACATCCTTTATTAAAAGGCTTATAAAACTAAGGAAGTATTTCTTTGAGTTCTGTGATCTGCACAAACAAATTTATGCACCCCGACAGGAGGCTGTGGAAATCCCAGAGCACAGCTGGGCTGTCGTCCAGGTGAGACAGCCTGTGGCTGACAATTGCAGTGGATGTTTGGAGGCAGTCGAAGCACTGAGCCCTCGACCTGGGGGAGCTGACACTGTCTCTAAGTAGAAGTTGTCCAGACATAATTGACCTGGTGGGACCCCTAGCTGGTGTACACCGCAGAGCAGATTGTGCATTCATTGGTAGGAGAAATCCCACTTTGAGAGTCACAGAAGACTTTATGTTGTCCTAATGTGAGAATAGTAAAGCTTATTTTCCTATACACACCTAGCATTCAAGGTGGGCTCTAAAAATCCAAAGCTTCATACTGGAGGTTGAAAAATTAAACTTTATATCTTCTGGCCAAAGTAAATCACAAGTGGATGAATTCCTATTTGTACTGTATGTTTACATATTTATTTTCTATGATCAACCCTGATGAAATCTGTTATTGTGAGTATAATCTCATTTACATTGGGGCCACTGGAGAAATACAAACAAGGAGTTTGCAGATGCACAATACTATCTCAACCACTGTGCATGGATTTGCTCTGAGGTTATGCAAATGTATTACTCCTGACTTATTGGAAAATGTGTATTTTGCATTTTTTCCCACTCAAAAGCTTTATATATCCATCAGGTCTGGGGGAAAGAAACACTGGAAAGGCCAAAGATATGCAGGATGCATTTGTCCTCCATTTTTGATTCACTTCTCCCCCGACCTAGGAATCTGAAGTCACTTCCCTCAAAATCTGCTCCTGGAAGGAGATCTCAGACTCTTTCACACTATAATGAAAATGACTGATAAGGCCCCTGCTTATGGAGGTGTTAAGGGAAAACAAAATGGTCCAGTGAAGAGTTCTTTGCAAACTATAAATAAAACCAACAGTAATTAAATGGTAGCCAAAGAGCTAGCTGCAATGGGCCTTTCAGATATTGGGCTAGATAGGCCTTTCCCCTACACTGGTGTCAAGAAAAAGCCGTGGAAAACATCTTCCCTATCACAGAAGAATGGTTTGGTTACATTAACCTGCAGGGACAGCAAGTGTTTTGAGTGCCTTACACATATTGGACTCAGTCCTTATATTAATTAATAATAAGTACATAGCTGCTTTCTTATCACTCACAAATAATTAGAAAAAATGAGGACTCAAAGAGATAAAGTAATGAAGACTGCATCCTCCTGGATTTCTGTCAAATCCTGGAACCCATGCTCTCCACAATGTACTCATCCTGCTGGATCCGCGAGAAGGTCCTTGGACTCCCTCGCTTCAGTGTTTTCATAGGTACTATATGCATTTGGCACACGAATTGATCTAATTAATAATTAGTGACTCGCTAATAAGTCATCACAGGTGTGCAATGGACAGGTGTGCAGTCAAGGGGGATCAAAAGCCTGTCATGGACCCTGTACCTGGGCCCACAGCCCTCATATCAAACAACAGATGCTGCCTCTGCCCTGAGACCTCTGTAGTGCTGACTGCCCACTTCTTGCTGCATTCGGCGACTGTATTATCATCTGAGCTATCAGTTTAGACTCTTCTACCATAGTTTCCTCAAAAGGAGATTGCACATTGCACTAGTTTTGTGAAATCGAATACATATTACATGTAAAGTTGCTGGCATAAGAAATGCTACATAAATGCTAGATGCCTCTCTGCTTCTGAGTGCCTTTCTCTCCTCCCCTTGAGAGTCCTAATATTTGAAAATAGTTGCTTTGTCTTCTCCTGGGCACCTTGAGGTACCTTTTCCCAGTTTGGCATCTATGCAAATGGAGACCCATAAATATGCAGTTAAAATTTTTTCCCTGGGCTCAGCTTCCACTCATGACCCATAATCATGAGTCATTTTAAGAGTTTTCTTAAAGGGGCTGAGTATACTCTTTGGTAATCTATGCATGCTCCTTTCTGTCCATTCTTGTTCAGAAGGTTTTTACAGCTTTATCCTGTTAAATTCACTTAGGTCTAGGTCAATAGATTTCCATGTTTCCTCTGGAGATGGAACTGCATCATTCTGGGGCTGGGCTCAAGAGTAGGGAACATCTTCTGTGATGGGGAAGACCAGAAAGCAGTGATGGAGAACCTAAGGCATGCATGCCATTGAAGGCTAAAAGCTCTAAAAGGTGGGCCTTTAGAGGGCCATCATTGCCCTAAATTCTTTTCTTACCCTGTCAAACTTCTGTATTAGAGATTTACTTTATGACATCTGAAACAGTGGAAAAAAAAAAAACTCCCCCTGCTAAAAATGATAGCCTTGGTCTGTACCCTGATGAGAAATAGAAAGGGTCTCTCTCTGGACCCCGAACACAGAGTGGGCAAGGAAGCAGGCAGTGCAGAGGGAGGAAGAAAAAACACAAAAAGTCTGTGGAACAAGAAATTCCAGACATGGCGTGGCACCTGCTTCCTGCTCCTGTGAGCCTTCAGGTCTTCATAACCAAGGTGTCTCCTCTCCGGGGCCATAGAGCTCCTATTTTGAAATGATTCTCAGTCTGATACAGGAGCCATAGAAGCCATGGGGCTAAAATTACTATTACAAAATGTGTTTTGATCTAGGAGTAGATCCATTCCATATTAGGTTGCTTTTGAAACAAAAGAATATATAGTCCGTATTTAGAATGACATTAGGAAGTTCTTACAATAGTCCAGATTAAAGATGAGATATCAGCTTTCCAGGACTGAATTAGAGCAGTTTGGGTCTGTGTGATTTATAACTCCACATCCTGGTAGGAAGGTCCTGAAATCAAAGTGGGGAGATGTCACTGACCCCTTTTGGAAGTAGAGGAGCCGAGCCCCAGGCTGATGCAACTCAGTGACTCAGCACAGAGCCCAGCTGCGCTGCCTCAGGCTCTCGGGTGTCTTCCCTGCATCTCTAAGGAACACAGAGTGTGCTCATCAAGATCTTATTTCATTTATATCTTCCTGGAAGTGAAAGAATAGAAGGCAACCGACTGCTCTCTCCCAGGTGTTACAGGTATAACAGGATCGCCCAGCCCTTGAGAGCAGGAGCTGGGCATGATATCCTGACAGGGCATCCCGCAAGCACCTTTATTTGTTGAGAATTAACTCCTCTAAAGGCCCAAGAGATTTGACTAAATCTCAATTTATATCAGAAAATGCATTCAACATTAGAGTTGTTGAAAGGTGATCTTCGTGGCAGCGATGTTTGAGAGCAGAGCTCTGGATCATTCAAACCTCTTGTAACACCTGCGCAGAGAGGTGCCATTCACGACATTATGGCTTGGATGAGTTGATCAATGTGCTGATCGCTCATTGTTCTGCTTTCCTAGAGCACTTTTGTTTTCTAGTGTTTCTCTTAGAGATCACTTTCTGGCCCAGAGCAAAGGGGTCCTGAAGAGACCCCATAACATCTCGTTACTACCATTGCCTTTTCTGCTTCCACTCTGTTCCTCCCAGCTCACTGCTCTGCAAAACTTCCCCCATTCCAGGCTCAGGATGAACAGTGTTGTGGGTCCTGTGTGGCTGGAGCTTGACCTGCAGATGTTAAGTCAGACATCTTGACTGTCAGCAGCATCCTGGTGATTCTGACCACAGATGTGCTGCAGTGTGGATCTTAAATCCTCCTAAAGCCCATGTGTTAATGGCACGGTCCTCTGCCCAAGACACTGTTGAGAGATGGTGGAATCCTTAAGAGGCAGGACCTACAAGAAGTAAGTTAGGACATTGAGGGCATCTTTGGAGAAGATATTGATACCTCTACCTCTTCTCTCTCATGAAGTAAGGGAGCCAACAACCATGAAATGAAACTTCAGAAATCATGAGCCAAACTTTCTGCTTTATAAGTTGTTTATCCTGGGTATTTTGTTACAGTGACTCAGAGCTGACTAACTCAAATAGTCCCTTGGAGGGATCTATGTCCTCCAGCCCTCAGATGGGGGCTTCAGAATAGATCAGCCTCTGTTATCTAGTCATCCATCTTTCTGAGGAGGCAGTAAAGACCAGACTCACAGAATCTGCCATGTGCTCTTTCCACCACAGGGAAACAGCAGAGAGAACTGTGATCATCAATCCTGCCTGCTTCTGATTTTTTATTTTTGATTAATGTTCAATGTTCAGTCCTTCATGGATCTGTACTTGTGCATATGGGTATTCTGCACATGTAAGAACATACATGTCTCTCAATAGTATGAACCAGAGAGAAACACTGAGGGTTCCACGGGGCCTTTGTCCCAGTGGTTTTGGTGCATATAAGGAGAGCTGAATAGGAGGCCACAGACAGAAGCCAGCAAACCCTCTCCCTCCAAATATGGTGATAAGGACCTAAAACATGAAGAATCAACACTCATCAAGCAGGCTCTGCACTTTGAATATCATTAATCCTTAAAAACTCACCTGAAGTAAAGGAGCTATTCCCATTTACAGTGAGAAAATCAGGGTGTAATGTGGATATGTGATTTGTTCACAAGTGTGAGGAAGAGCTGGAGCTACAATTTTCTAGCCCTGGGGTTAACTCACATGTTTGCTTCTGGGTTGTTATAACTGTCTCTTGTAATGCCATCTATCATTTCACCAGAACTTAAGATTTGCACAGATTTGCATATGCCCTGTCCTTGCTTCATAGTCTATGTAACTTCTACCATTTGAGATTTCCCCTCAGAGACATTTCTGAAGAGAGACCCACCTTGGGATGGATGGTATCACTCACTGCACCATTGTGCGAGATGACTTGTCTGTAGACCACACCCCTCACAACTGCCGATACAGCTGCATCAAACATCTCTGTACAGATCTCCCTGCCTGTGTTCTCCAGAGTTTCTCTGGATTATTGGCCTAGAAGCAGGTCTGGTGATCCTTGGTGTGTGTATCTTCAATCTCACATGGGTTTTTAAATCACCCTCCAGTGTGTTTTCATATTCATGCTTCGATAGCAACACATGCTTTTCCATTTTGCACACACTCAACCACCCCTGCATCTTGGTCACTTTCTTGTCATTGGGACACAACACCCAGCACCCACAGTTTAACATTATGGTTCACTTTTTAGAAGTTTCATTCCACATTTGGTGGACTTTTTCAACTTAAAAATGGCATGGTGGGAGGGCTTGGGTGGCAGAAAGCTGCTCACATTATGGTAAACAGGAAGCAGAAAGAGGGAAGGGAAAGAGAAAGACAATCTTCAGGGTCACACCCCTGATGAACTGCCTCTTCTTACCAGACTCCAGACTCCAAATCTCCTAATGGTAAGTCCATTAAATTGCCCCTAGGACTTGGCTTCCAAAACCCTGCCTATGAATGCATGAAGACTGTGGGAGAGGAACATCCTTGATCCAGGCCATAAGATTGTAACCCCAAATTCCAAAATGCTCCACACATCTCTTTATAGAAAATGTGTCTACTACATCTCTAGGAGTTGCCGAAGTCCAAGACATTACATTATTGCTGAAAAGTCCAAGTCTGAAGGTTCCTGCAAGATATAAGTTAACTCTGAACTGTGAAGCTTCTGTTAAAATCTCAGTGCTACACTGGCAACATACAATGGCACCAAGTAAACATTCTCATTTCAAAAGAGAGGAATAGAGGGTATATATCAATGGAACAAAAGGAAGACCAAATCTCAGCAAGGAAAATATGATATCCTATGGTCCTGGATACAGCACTCAGGTCAAAGATGTGACTGCCACGGGCTTGACTGGCCATTCCCCAGTCAAGGGGAATGATGGTTACAATCCTGACACAGGATTGTAATAATCCTGATAGCCTGTGTCTTGAGATGGCTTTGCTCACTGCCTCTGGCCCTCCTTAGCAAATGAGCCATGTTCCTGGCACATTTTCAACTTCCTGTGTTCTCTGTTGCACTTTTAGCTTCACTCTCACAGCTTAATTACCCTACCCTCTCAGCAGCACACTGCCTGAATTCCCAGATGTTCCTTTGAAATCTAATTACAAGTCCTCCTGACCAACACCACAGCCTGCTGTTAACTCACAGATTAGCCAGGCCCACTTGGATCATGGCTGCAGAGCCCCCTGAGAGCCCAGGTGTCTGAACTATATGGCCAGAAATCCAAGTAACTGATGCCCTAGGTGGCCTCTCAAGCATGGCTGTCTTCTCAAATGAAAGCTTTATAGCTTTGCACACTGGAGGCTGAAATGGCTGAAATATTGTGGATTTCCAAGGTACCTTCAAGGAACCTTTTTCACTGTGGTGATATGCAGAATACTTTGCTTCTCTTTAATGCTAATCTTTTTAGCAATGAGCTTTACAGATACTTCCTTTCTGGACACTAGCAAAATTTTTCAAATTATGTAACTCTTCTCTTAATCTTACTTCTCGTGGTAGGTAAGGCTAAAAACTGCCAGAAATGCCTATACCACAGCCTCAGCATTGGGCTGCCTTGAAATTTCTTCTACCAGATTAGTCTACTGCCCTTAATCCCAGTCTTCAGCAAATTCTCAGGACATGAACACAATGTACACAAATTTTGTCCCAGCATATAACACTCCTAGTCTTGAGTTCACCTACCAGAGAAGACATTTTCTCAACTGAAACCATCTGAGCCTAGTTTTCACCATCTGCATTTATATCAGTATTCTATTCTTCAGAGATCTAATCAGAATGTCCCAGCAAGCTTGGTTTATAGAATTCTAGGGCTTCTCTAGGTGGCATCTCTATACCTTTCCAAAATCTACTCACATCAATTCCAACCACGTGGTCAGGTATAGTCACAGCAATAGCACCACTCCTAATACAAAGTCTGTCTTAATTACTTTCCTCATTGCTATACAAGAAGTAGCTCTGCCTTCATAGCTCTGCTTTTCACACGTTTTACTAAAGTTTTGTAATTAACTTTGTATTTCTTACATTTAACTTTTGTTAGATATTTCTCGAGGTATCTTAGTTTTGTTACTCCAATAAATGGCACCCCATAAAATTTTAGAATAAATAATTATTGAAATTGACCAAGATTATTTATATTTGTGGTGTACAATAAGCTGTGTTGAAATTTGTATGTATTATGTAGTGGCTACATTGAGGAATTAACATGTTCATTGCCTTAAATAGTGTGTGTGTGTGTGTGTGTGTGTGTGTGTGTGTGTGTGTGTGTGTGTGTGTGAGAACACCTAAGATCTTATCTTTTAGTGATTTCCAGGTATATAAACATAGTTATTGACTACTACCACCCTGTTCTACATTAAACCTCTTGAATTTATTCCCCCTCTCTCATTGAAATTGATCAGCATCACCTCATCATTTTTAGTACCTTCTCTCCGCCCTCCCAGTTCCTGGTAACCATTATTTTACTTCGTGCCTCTGTGAGTTCAACTTTTTAAGATTTGTCACCTACCCTCTTTCCCAAAAAATAAGACCTAGCAGCAAGATAATCACCCTTGGAAACCAGAGATTAAACATGTAGCCCCAATCAGCTTGTCCTCATCTTACCTTTTATCACTGTTGTCTTGCTCAGTGGCTACTCTGTAAGGCAAATAAGGCCCCTTTGGCTGCCTTGGCCACTATGATCAGTGCTGCTGTAAACATGAAAGTACAGATAACTCTCCAACATTGCTCATTTCATTTCTTTTGGATGCAAACACAATAATGGAATCACTAGATCATATAGTAATCCTGTTTTTAATTTTTAAAGAAATCTCCACACTACTAATTTCCATAATGACCATACTAATTTATACTCCCATTAACCATATGCAAAGGGTTTTTTAATTTATCATTTACAAATGGTATCTTTTTAAAATTATATTTTGAAGTTGGTTTTTATTAAGGTTTAGGGACAACATTATGTTCATCAATCTTGTATTCAACAGACTTTGTAATTTTCTTATTAAGTTTATTATAGAATATGTTGCAGTTTAGTACAGAGAAGGTCATTAATCATATGTGCCGACTTAAATTAAAAGTAAACAGATACAATTGACTCCTCAATTTTACCAGTCATATTTCACATGATGAAAAGTCATATATGACTACTGGCTAATATTAGACAGCAGATAAGGAGATTTTTCTCATCAAAAAATGTTCTATTTGACTGCACAAATTCAAAGATTTCTTTTTCTGAGAATAATGAAGACAATTACTTTCTCTTTCTATATTTAATTTCTTCTTACTATCTTACTTTATAGTTAAAATTTCTTCTATAATAGAAGTCATAATTATGTTATAGTCTGAACTTTAAATAACCTGCTTCTAATGTTTTGCCATTAAGTATGATAATTCTTATAGATTCTTGGTGATTACTATTCATTTAAGTAAAAGAATTTCTGTTTATGCTTCATTTGCAAAAATTTTCATTAGGAATTTTAAAAAATTCTTTTCTCCATCAATTTAAATAAGCATATGAGTTTCTTTTTTATGTGTTGATTCAGTGTATTTTTTTATAATTATTCTCAGCATTAAACCATCTTTTCATTTCCAGAATTAATCCTTATTTTCCTATGCAGCAGTTGGTTTGAGTTTTTTAAAAAAATATTTGGACTATAATTTCTTTTTATTACCTTGTCCTTGTCTAGTTTTATTACCAAGGTTATATTACCTTCATAAAGTGGGCTAGAATTTTTTCAATCTTTACTATTTTCTAGAACATTTAGTATAAAGTAGGGATTATCTGATATTTAAAGATTACTTGTGTGCTAAAAAAGAGAGCAAGAGAGAGCATAGACTGAGGCATGTTTAATGAAAAATTCTAAGTTAAATTTAGATTTTCTATTCCTGATTCCATTTTAGAAGTTTATATATTTATCTAAAAAAATTGTACTTTGGTTGTAGTTTCAATTACAGTTTTTCTAAATTGTCAGTATTTTAAAAGTTAACATTCTGAAAGCAATAAGCTTGAAATTTTTTCATAGTATTGCTATGGCTTTTGCAAACCCTTCTGTTCCTGATAACATCTTTTTGATTAAAACCAATTTTTAAAGAGATTTCTTTGTTTTCCATAATTCCAATCCAGTCAATCATTCCATCATCCATGCCATGGTCTGATATTCAAGTTTCTTCGTGATTGCAATAGTGAGTGCTTATTTAAAGCTATTATCGGTTCCTAGATTGTTTGCTGATCATTTCTACACATCCATTTTTCTGTCTTTTATGTATGATCTTCTTGGTGCAGTACTTCCTTTAGGAAATTTTTAGAAACTATGAAGGGACACACAATCTCAGTCTTTGACTGAATATGTGCTCACTTTATGAGCAAACCTTTTGTCACCAATTAGCTCATAAGGTTCAGGTTGCTGGCTGTCTCTGGATGACTTTCTGATGTCATTCCACAGTCCCTTTTTTCTTGCTTGCTCTTAACACATCTTGTTATCAGTTTCGATTTAGTCTTTAAAAATCTCCAGTTACTCATAGCATTTCCCCTTTGCTTTTTATCCCAAAATTTCACTGTAATATGACTAATGAACTCATGTGTAGTGATCAGAACTCACCAATCATCTTCAAATTAAAAAACTTCCAAAGCCAGAGATAAAGTTCAGTGGTTTCAGTACCTGCCTGGTAAGCACAAGGTCCCGGTTCAATCCCCAGTAACCACATACCACAATGGAGGGAGTACAGACTCATACCCACCAGCAATCAGCACCACATACCACAGTGCCGGGCATGGTGGCTCACGCCTGTAATCCCAGCACTTGGGAGGCAGAGGCAGGAGGATTGCTGTGAGTTCAAGGCTCACCTGGGCTACATAGTGAGTTCGGGGCCATCCCGAACTACAAAGCAAAACCCTGTCTCAGAAAATAAAAATAAAAGATTTCCAGTTTTTGCCAACTCAGGAAAATTCTGTCCTTGTCACCTTGTCATCACCTCGGTCTCTTTTTCCCTTTTAGGACTCCTGTGCGCGTTCAGCCTTGAGCTCCCCATTTTTTCCCTATGTCTATGGGCCATTCTTTCTACTCTCTTAACCCATGCTGGATTTTGTGTGGTCAAAATCTAAAATCTACCTTCTATAGCAATTTCCTGTTCAATTGCATTTAATCTTATATTTCACAACTTCATTACGTCTTCAGTTTTACTAACATTTTATTTCTGTAAGTTTTGCTCATTTTTTAATTGCTTTTCTCCTCTTATGTGGTTATTTATTTAATCTCTTTAACTCACCAAAGCCTAATTTATTTTTAGTATAACCCTTCTGCAGCTCGAGTACCAGGGAAGGTGGTCCTTCTGCTTATGGCGCCCACCGAGTCTCATTCGTGAAGGATTTTTTCGTTTAGAGTTCTGTACATCTGTGCTGTACACTCTGCAGGGACATTTGTTTCTCTGTGGGACTCCCTCATGGAAAACGGGGCATCTGTCTTCCCCGGAAAGTGTGTGTGTGCTTCTGCTGGGATTTAGGAAGACCCATAAACACCTAGAAAAGACTGTTGCAAAGTGGAAAACTGAAACTAGAAAGGGGGAAGCTGGTGCCTGCCATCAAACTCTCTCCCCAAGGAGGCGCTCTCTGCTACCTTTCTTGCAAAGTCCTGCGTGATCTCGCGAGAGGAGAGATCGATGCTTCCTCCGCTAGAGCCTACTTCTCAAGTTGTGTTCCTGCAACAGCAGCAGCTGATAGAGGATTTCCCGGGGGCTTCTCCCATCGGCAGTGGACATTCAGGGCCAGACGTGCCTGGAAATTTCAGTTCCCAAAGGTATGGAAAGGAAAGCCTGCTGATAGTCACTGATCTAAGGGCTGCAGGATCCCGGAGCCAAATTTGATTCTACCGAACAAGACTCTGTTTTGGGTTCTGAGTTTTCATTTTGATCCCCAAAACTCACCATATTCACTCACTTTCAAAGGGGAACTACTCTCCTTTTACTTTCCAGAAGTGGGTTTTGCTGATGTTTTTTAGTGACAGTTCATTGCAACATGGTCTCATTACTCGACAAGAAAGGAGAACATAGCCACAAGAGCAGAAGTCGGGGGCTCTTTGTTCATCGGGCCGTGATGAAGATCCGACAGAGTGAGAGGCCGTAACAGGAAAAACCACACACAAGTCACGGCCGCCAGCAGAGCCATGCACGCAGCTGAACCAGGCCAGCACTGAAGGCTGGTTGGCCGGACAGCTGGACCCCCCATTTTATGTCTGGGGTAGCACTGCTGAGTTCATTGAACCTGCTAACCAAAGCAAATGCTGTAAGAGGAAATATGTCAGGGAAGTGTGCTCCTCGCCTTTCTATCTTGCTACAGTGGCCAGCCACAAAAAATACATGGTCTTCGCAAGGCCGGTTAAGACAAAGCTCCTGAGAACTTAGTCCCTCTCAGCCTAGAACCAGCCCACCTGCCTGACATGCGGTGTGGATGGCCAAGCTTTCTCACAACAAAACCTCCCAAAATACCCTTGCATTTATCAAGAAGGAAATTGGTGAAGGTGAAGAGCATAGGGTCAGTCCATGGTATAGACTCATTACAGCCATTAAAAATAATAGGTACAGGGCTGAGGATTTAGCTCAGCAGTAAATCTCAGAACACATAAATGATACATCTGATACAGAGACTCCCTAAGCTACTCAGGTGAAAATATTCCCACTTGTATAAATACCACATGCACGCACCCGCACATGCACCTACTCCTGCAAGCACGCACCCATGCGCACATGCATACACATACCAGAAAGTATTGAGTATCGATATTAGCTATCTGTGAGAAATAAAATTTGAAATCTTGGATGGAAAGAGTAATTTCTTATATTTTTATCACACACCCTCTTATAAGTCGGAAAGTTTTCCATTTCATGCATGTTTTCTTTGGGCTCTTACCCCCCGTGAAAGTTTTCCCAGTGAAATATGTCTCTTCCAAGTGTTTTGAGGAGTTGCCTGAAGAACTGTACCTCTGGGTCCATAAGATCCAAATAAGACTTAAATGAAGGAAAACACGCTGTGCTCCTCAGATACGCTGGGAAGTGGGTTCAGCAGAGTGCAGTGAGGATGATGAGACTGTTCAGTGTTCTCTGAGAGTCTCTCCCAGGAAAATACTAGAATAGATTCCCCCAGGTCTGCTTGACCATAACCCCCTCCTTCCATTTTTGAGAAACACGTCATGTGATTAGTGATTTGGAGAGCATACTTTGAGAGCTACAAGCCCTGGAATGAAACCAGAAAGTGTATCAGTCCCCATCGCTCATCCATCTCTGAGGTCCTTTTGAGTTGAGAGTGGCTTGAGGTGTACTGATCCTTGACCAGGTAGAGGGAGAACCGTCCATAGCAGCTGCACCCACACACAGCACACTCAGATCCACAGTCATTCAGACACACATGCACACACATGCACTCACACACACACACACACCTTAAGAAATAAATGCGTGATTCATTTCTTATTCTGGGCCTTGGGGTCATGATCAGGTTCCTACCCACGTCAGCACTAGGGATGAGATGAAGGATGTGAACGCCAGCAGAAAGTCCAAAGAGAGCTCACTGTTCCTTCCAGCCCTGCAGAGGTGGTGTTGTGTGATCACCTTTCATTCTGAGGCTCAGTTTGCTTTTCTACTTGGAGAGGCCCGAAGCTGGCCCCTTGCCCACCCACCTGCTGCCCAAATCACACATTCCTCTCTCTTAATGAGTCTGGCCTGGAACTGTCTCTTTTCAAGGACAGCTGGTTCTCGAAGAGTATCAACCTGGTCCAGATAGTCCCTTGGGCTGCGAGCCACCCACTGCTTATTTTTAACCAGAATGTCCAGGTCTGGGGGTTTGGTTCCTTCTGATTGTTTTTCTTATGACAGATGAGGCTTTCTTCTCTAATTGGAAAACTAACAGCCTGGAACTGTGCAGATATATACACTCTGTCCTCATAAAAGGAACAAGAGGACCCACGGAGGCAGCGGCATTGTCGGGGGGGCACCTTGGGCACACAGAGTATCTGGCCCCAGACCCTGATTGCTAGTGACACGACATGGCTTTTGTGAAGCTGTTCAACTTTCAGTTTTTACATAGACATGGCATATAGGGAGGAGGTACAGACATGATGAAAGCAAGCGTACCTGGCCCTCAGCGCTCATGCTGAGATGCTCCTGTGGTCAGAGAGACATGCAGTCACCCTGGTGTGAATGTCAGAAGTGTTCTAACCACTCCAAGCTTTGGTTTCCTTATTTGTAAGATAGAGACAATCAGGAGACCTGACACAAGGGTCATCGTGAGGACTGCGGAGAGGATTTGTGGGAAGCTTGGCTCTCAAAGAGCACTCAGTTAATCAGTTGTTGTTGTTCCTATTGTCATCCTGTGTTTGCAGGGAGATGGTCATAGATAATGTGTGGGCAGATTTAAACCCGTGAGGCTGGACAGATGTAGGACTGTGGTGGTGAACCTTTGTCACATGTGTTGTTTCTCTTATAAGACAAAAGCTGTTGAGCCGAGGATTTAGCTCAGTGGTTTCAGTGCCTGCTTTGTAAGCAAGCACAAGGGCCCAGGTTCGATCTCCAGTAACCACATACAGCAATGCCAGGCATGGAGACTCACGCCCAGCAGCAATCAGAACCACATACCACAGTGCCGGGCATGGCAGCTTATGCCTGTAATCCCAGCACTCGGGAGGCAGAGGCAGGAGGATTCCTGTGAGCTCAAGGCTGAGCTCAGGGCCAACATGAACTACAAAAGCAAGACTCTGTCTCAAAAAAAAAAAAAAAAAAAAAAAAAAAAAAAGACAAAAGCTGTTGACGTGGGTTTTTTCCCTAAACTAAAAGCTCAGTATTGAAGTAAATTGAAGTGCTGACATGCTGATGCTTTGCAATAAATAAGTAGGTTGCAGTTTGGGCATGCATCTCTAAAAGGATCGCCACCCCTGATGTAAGTCTTGTAGGACACAAGGTGGAGGGCCAAGGTTTGTAAAAAATGCTGTACTGAAGATGCCATTTGATGTAAAGCAGTAAGTCACAAAATGTAAACTACTTATAGGACTAAAGAGGCCTCTGAAAGGAAACTCCACAGTCACTCAGTTCTCCAGGACAAGAGGAGGGATTTTGATTTTTTTATGGCCATCGCCTTAGTCAAAGTTTTGCCTTCATTTGAAGATAGCTGTAGATCTCCCTCCAGGAACTGAGAGACTGGGGCCCAGGTCTGTTGTCACTATGGTATATGCAGAAAAATCACAGGACCTAAAAACTTGGTGAGTTTCTCTCCCCAGACATTAAGATAAGAATTAATAGCCCAAAGCTCTTGGAGACTGAGCTGGCAACGTCTGAGCGAAGTGAGCCTTCTGAACTTGGGAGAACTGGACAATGTGTATCACCTTACAGGGCCCTGTATCTCCATATGCACTTTCCCTGAGTATAAATCACTTAATTTAAAATAGAGGGCAATAGTCAGACACAACACACATTCTGGGTTCCATTGTTGCTGCCCACTTGGGGCATGATGTACATGCCCAGATCAGGCACTGCTGGGGAAGGGGTCTAGCTGCTTCCTAGGGAAAATCTTTTCAGAAAAAATTTACACATAAACACTGACCAGATGAGATTTGGAAGTAAGGGGCATTTTAGAATGGCCACCTAGATTACTTCATTAGCTATGGGTCAGTACTAGTTACTAAAAATGTTAGAGGGTTAGGAAATTGTTTGAAGCTTTAGATCTTGGCACGGGAAATAGATGTGAATCCTTCCAAAAAGTCCCTTAAAAATAGGCCAGTGCCACAGCAATCTCCGTGGCTTATGTGAAGTTTTATCAATGTGGAAAAGGCCATCCGAGCATCATCTCAAAGCAGCCCCACTTGGGCCACTCCGTGTCAGTACCTGGTGACCTCGGTCAGCTCTAGAGGGAGCTGATGACCAGTGAATTATGGGACATTTGAATAGGAGAGTGAGTAAGAAGGAGCAAGTGAGGAGGAGGAAGGTTCCACCCCGCCTTTCTGTCTTAGTTCTCCACTAGTGAATCTTTGGTCATATAATGAGACTTGTCTATGCAAAGACAGCAGAAATTTTGAAAGAAGATGAGTTCTGCGTAAACTGAGAGCTCTCAACATAGTCACCAACACGTACTGTTGGCTGCTGAGAAAAGAAAGAACACAGAAACAGGAAGGAAATTTCTCTCCAGTTCACTGGGAAGATTTTGTGTAAAAGCCCAAGTGCTGAGTATTTTCTGGGACCAAAGTTGTCGTCACCCTGAAGATGCTACAAAGAGACTTCCAACCCAGCTTCTGCCTTGGCCATTTCTCTTCGCACAATTCGTGTATCTTGCACTGGTGCCATTTGGACAAGACCCATGGATAAGGACTGGCTGCTACTTGCTATCTCCAAGTCCTTGCTTAACCTTCAGGAACAACTCTTGGTTTTCTGCCTGCAAATGGCAACCTGGTGCCCCACCCAAAACCTTGTGGAAAACCCTAGATTATTTCCAATAGTTCTTGGAACACTGTTTGCTTTCTGTGGCTCCTGCCATGTCCACCATGTCAGGGCTCAGAGCTCATTTCTCTGGCTAAGATGGGTCTGTGATCAAATCTTGGTTCTGTCCCATTACACTGATGCAAAACTGGGCAGGTTGCTTTGCCTTTCTCAGCCTCAACTTTCTCATGCCTGACCTAGAAGTAATGATATATCTTCCCAGGACAAGTATCAGGCAATAATGGGGTAGTGACAAAGCAGAGCAGTACAGTGCACTTAGCATGGATCTACAGAGCGTGAACAAATAGTATTCATGAAGTTTCCATAGGGTCCTACACAGAAACATTTCACAAAAGACTGATATAGAGTACATTATTTTCCCATCTTGGGACAATGTTTTGAGCTCACAAGCAATCACAAACTTCTTACGATAACTGCGAGTTTCTCTGGTGGTTCCTAATCCCAGCTTGAGCCTAGTTTTGAACACTGTGAAGAATTCCCGAAGCTCATTAGCTACTGGCTTTCTAAACAGGTTTAGTTTTTATATACTCTTTGAGCAAATATTTGTTGTCTGTTATGCACTGTGTGTTCTGCTAGGAACATCTTGTCTTACACATTAAAAGAAGTAATAAATATGCAAGAGATTTGAGAAAGGTCAGATACAATAAAAATTATGGACTGATTCTACCCCGCAACTCAGTCTGTGCTTAATCCCATCACCCTGCTGGGCTTCACACTGTGTGGTGGGGGTCCTGACTCCTGAGAACTTCTCCACACTTCTGAGTGCTATTTTTAGGAATTGTATCTCACTTATTTTTTACATCTTCTACCCTAACTAACCTCTTCCTTTTTTCTACTTTCCCATGATAATGAGGAATCATTGTGTTCTCCTGCTTGTGTTAGTTATTTTAGTTTTTCAACAACTGTATTTGAACATGAGATATAAAGAAGAATGTGCTTCCCTGGTAAATAGTATAATCTTACAAGGCTGCCTCAAGAACTTTGGCAAATAACCAAGTGACAGTGTATAGATGTGGTTGAAAAGGCCAATGAAGGTTCAGTGTCTCCTGAAGGGCATCTTGAAGAAGGTAGAATGATAGCTGAGCATGAAGAATAGGTGGAGTACTGGGCGGAACAGGGAAAGACCATCCCTTCTGGAAGGCTCAGCATGAGTGTATGTGCAGAGGTAGGATAACAGCTGTCTGCTGAAAGGACCAGAAGTGACTGGCATGCAGCCTGCCTGCTGCTGAAGATTCAGCTCAACAGATGTGTTGGACCCAGCAGACCAGGCAGTGGAGAGCCCTGTGTCCTAAGAGCCCTTCTCCCCTAAACTAGGGAAAGTTTGCTGCGCATCTGTGCCTCATCACGTAGGGTGGCCACCAGATATCAAAAGACCGGGGGCTGGCGAGTTAGCTCAGTGGTTCCGGCGCCTGTCTCGCAAGCGCAAGGACCCGGGTTCCATTCCCCGGTAACCACATAACAATACTGGGTGTGGAGACCCACACCCAGCAGCAACCAGTACCACATACCACAGTGCTGGGCGTGGTGGCTCACGCCTGTCATCCCAGCACTCGGGAGGCAGAGGCAGGAGGATTGTGATGTGAGTTTGAGGCTGAGCTCAGGGCCAGCCTGAACCGCAAAAGCGAGACCCTGTCTCAAAAAAAAAAAAAAAAAAAAAAAAGACCGGAAGTGGGCACACATTTGCTATAGAGCAAGGCTCAACAGGAGCTGGGGTCACTGGCCATGAGAGACTGAGAGAAGAGGACAGGAGCACGTGATTCCCGAGTGTTGGGCCCAGGTGCCTGTCAGAGGTGTGGAGTTTACCTGCACACCAGGTTTGCACACCTGTGCTGATTTTCAGATGTGTTTCTTCCTTTGCACTTAAATATCTTCTCTTGCTTCTGCTATGCATAAAATCTGACAGTAAAGGCAGCACTTATTTCCCCTCTTTCCTGCCCAAAGCACTAAAATCCCTCCAGTGGTGAAATGATCCATCCTGGGGTGTGATTGCAAACAAGCAAAACAACCTGATGATCTTGTCAGCTTTTCTTTTCCCTTCTCCTCCCAAAATCTGAATCCCTGAGTAGAAAAGAAGCAGCAGCCATTTACAATATCTGTCATAGGTACATTTTCTCCCATCTAGTATCAGATCGTGCAATTGCCTCCGACATATTAGAAACTATATGGTATGGAGGTGAAGGAATGTAATACATGATCTTGAATATTTTCTTATAAAATTACAAAACCCATGTATAAGTATGTGTGCAGTTGCTACATCACATTCAACACACACATGTGGGAAGATGTTGCCCACTCCTGACAACCCAGAGCTCACCTAGGGTGGGAGGGGACTCACCCAATGTCTTCATTAAAGATGAAGAGACAGTATCCGGAAGGAGAGAGAAGCCAGGGATGATACTATACCACCTCCACCATGGCAATGTCTGGTAGTCCCAAGAGCAGGCTTGGAGCTAATGGACAAAAGTTATAAGAAAGAAGCCTCAGTTTTATATAAGAAAGGGCTCCGCATCACTGCAGCAGTAAAATAGAGTAAGCAAGCTGCCTCATTAGGTAAAGAGTTCCTTGACCTTTCAGGTGATAATCACCTGGCCCAGCTCAGTGCCTAGGATAATGGAGTTAAATGCCTCTGTCATATTCTCTGTGTGTGCCCTTGAGGCCAGGGCCAGCACCACGCTGGAGTCAAGGAGGAACATGGCACAGTGACTATGAAACAGACTCTGGAGCCTACATGATATTTACCTTCGGAAACCAGCCGCTGCCTTGTGAAGAAGCAAGGCCATGCAATATCCCTTGGCGGGTTCTCTAAACCTGGGCAGTGCTCTGAACCTGAGCAGTGCTCCAGCTATTGTGTTAGCCAGCAGCCACTGACAGTCACTGGATACCGCCAGTCATGAGGCTTTGGGTAACCAGTGCTCACAGGGGAAACCACCACATCCGAGGAGCAGAGATGAAATGTCCTCCCAGTCCCTGCACATCTGAGACGTCATGACCTAAATGGGGATTCATATTTTAAGCCCTTAAGTTTGGGGGTAATGAGTTGTGCCGGCTTTGTTTTGCTTTCCGTGCTCTCCTTCAGTGGTCTTCAGACTGATGGCACCAGGGACTGGTTCGTGGAATATGGTTTTTCCGCACATAAGACTAGGCAGTGGTTGGGGAATGACTCACTCATATTACATCAAATGGAATTCGGAGTGAGGGGGAGACAAAAGTTTGCTCTCCCGTAACTAGGAGGTCCCATCTGGAGGTCATGGGAGACGGTGAGACCCAAAATGTGTGTCCCAAGTCTGGTCTATTCCCTGATCTCATTTTGATTGTTCTTGCTGCAGAGACTACTACTTCCCAAATATAGAGTATGGGAAACGCAAGCAGGCTGCTCAGTGTTTTGGTACCAAACTTGGACTATTTTGCCTGGACTTTAATTCAAAATATATAGAGATTTCAAGTTTTCTCAGATGAACTTATAAAACTACCATCATTATCCATCTCAGGCAGCTGATGTTATTCTAGTATACATAAAGTGCTTTATCTTGCTTATTTGTAAATAGGTCCTGGATCCAGGCATCTGCTGTGGTTGAAAAGTAATGCTCACACTCTTTTGAACAGTGACATAAATGAACACGCATCAGCTGGGAGAAGGGAAGGCCTGGCTCAGTCTCTTTCGCAATCTCTGCTAATGTGTAAAACGTCAAAAATCAGAATGCTCACTTCTTGCCCCCATAATTTCAATCTGGCTTTGAAGGCCAGACCCACTTTATCTGACAGCTTGAATCCGGTTGTTGTCCACTGACATGACAGATAGAGTTTACTCAACACATTGAGTAAGGATGTTTTTCCACTCATTATGTGCCATTGACATGTGCCGTCAATGGTGACTGTTTTTTTAAAAGAAATCTCTGGAATGGCTCTGATAACTTAAAAAAAAAAAGAACTCTGGGTAGTTGTCTGTTTCAGAAAGTCACCACACTTCTCTGTATGAGAAAAGACATGACCTATATATCTATTTCCTCACAGAGCTATTCTAACGCATATAAGTTAAAGGTGTATCTTTAATGCAGTAGATGACATTTTTCAGCTCTTTTTACGGATGACATGAGGCATAGAAATGGCATTCAGATGTGACCTCTTTGACCTGAGAAGTGAAACCAGAAAGCTGTCTAGACATAACAGCTGTTCTGTTCACACACGTGATGAGAGAAAACAGCTCACTTTTCTCAATATGTAGTCAAAGACTTGAATTGACCGCAGTCATGGTGTTGGCTGGCAACAAAGGAACACAATAATATATCCTCATATATATCCTTCTGAGGAATATGCTACACAAATATAAGTATTGTTGTTGACATTAGTAGAGTATTCAACCTGGATTTAGTACCATGGCGACTTATTAATGCTGTGACAAAGGTGCCTCAATAAGCTGTACCATTTCATCATTTCATCTGGCCATGGTGTTGACTGGGGAAAAACATGTACCACCTTCTGAACTCCAGCCTCCCCTAAAAGTTCACTAAAAATCCTGTAGTGATAGGCAGGATCAACTCCATCAACAGTAATGAGCTTCTTAGGTTCAGCGTGGTGGTTGGCCAGTCAGATTGCTGCTGTTGGTGCAGACACATTTGATAAAGTTGTGACCTTGGAAAATTGGCTCTGTTCTTTGTGTTCATGTTTTTTAAAAAATAAAAAAAATTATCTTAATGCAAGTGCTTAGGTTCCTGTAACAAAGCAGTTTGGAAGGTTTAATGGTATTGCTAGATATTCTGCTGGTCACCACGTATTATACAAAGTGGGTTTGGAAAACATGAATTATCAAGTGCAATGGAGCCATAATTTAAGTGAGACTCTGGTAATTTTTTTAAATGCAACTTCCTTTTTTCTGGCTTCTTAGGGTCTTCTGCTGTCTCATCATTGGATCTGTCTCCCTTTTCAAAAAAGCACTCCAGTGACATTTGTTTTTTACTCATTTTGGCAAGGATTAACCTGTAGGTTCATCAAAATTGATGGAGACATACAGTTGGTGCAAGAAAAAGGTACCAATGAAATGGTCCACAAACTAAAAGTAGTGCTGCGTTCTAAGGAAAAGCCTGTCCCCAGATGCAGCTGTACAACTGAAGTACAAAAACACATTTGTCGCCATCAAGCTTCACTGTCACTCACTACTCACTGGTAGACTTTTGAGATGGATCTGCAAGTGACTGATTTAAGATGGTCTCCATCCAGCTAAGCCTGTCTGCTCATTTAATCTGTATTAGTGGCCAGCTCCCAGCACTAACATCACTTCCTCAGCTCCCCTCCAATCATCAGCCCCTGGATCCTTACAGGGAGCACACACCTCGGTCCCCAGGCACAGGTCGCGCGTAGGGTTTGCCCTCTTACGAGACTCTAAAGCCACTGCTGACCTTCCAGGAGGTGGAGCTGAGGCAGTAATGTGGGCAGTGGGGAAGAGCTGTCAATACAGATGAAGCTCCAACCGCTCACGCCACTCACCTGCTATGCAGCCTGATTCTTAACAGGCCCTGGAGGTTGAAGACCCTGTTCTGCCTAGGACTGGGAGAGGGGAAAGCAGGTAGTCTGGACTGCACTAGATCCTGTCAAAGACATGGAGGAGACCTTGGGAGTCCGTATGAGACTTTCAGAGGAAGCTGGTGACAGACTTGGGTAATAGAAGCAACAGACTGGCATAGAAAGAAGCCTTAGAGATGATTTTATAGCAAAAGAAACCAGGCTCAGCCATTTGGGGAACAACTAAGCACTAATTATACAGTATGGAGAATACAACTGAGTTTTGGAGAAGAGAGGTTAGGTTGGGTGAGGAGAATAAGAATGGGGGATGGGGAAGCCAGAAAAATAGAGATAGGCTAGAAAAAAACACGAGTTCCTTCTGTGTCTAAGAAGGGGAAAGCTGTGGCATTTCTTAAAAGTTAAAGCAGGAAATCACTTTGGGAATTTTATGTGCAATACCATAGGGTGAATTCTTTCATTTTGGAAGGGGAAAAATACGCTGAGTGTACAAAAGAAGGAAACTAAAGAGGGAAACCAATTCCCCAGCAGTCAGACCAGGACAGGCTGGAAGGCTCAAAGCTGTTTCCCCAGGGATGGGCATATGGGAGGGAAGTGGGAGGCAAGACACGCAGGGTGCCAGGAGCAAGACCTGTCTGTCCTGTCGCTTTTCAGAGCCTAGGAGCTGCATTTTAAAACCAGCATGCACAGCTGCAAACCTGGGCTGCGAGATTCAGAGAAGCAGCTCTGACCTGGCCAGCTGGAGGCCCCTGCTGCTCCTTTCTGCTCTTCCTTTCCTGCCGCACACAGCATTGATTATCCTCCCTATCCTCCCGCAGGAAGCAATTCCAGCATTGAGGGTGAAGCCAGTGTTAATTGTCCTGAAATCTGATTGGGCGGAGGTGCCTCCCGGGCTCACTGCAGCCATTGAAAGCTCTTATGCTTCCTTCAGATGAATGTCAGCACCAGGGCTCTGCAGCCATGGAAAAGGGAGGCTTTGCAGAGGGGTCAGCCTTCTGCAGGTGCCCTCTCCCCTCAGCTGTCTAGCTTCTACCATCTCAGCTGTCCGTACTATTTTACTACACTTTTGAGGGGACACTAAAGTCCTAGCTGATTGGACATTGTGTCTGTAGCTTTATTTTCTCCATGCATGCTAAGCAAGCTCTTTACCACTCTGTACCCCAGGCCTGGCGCCCAGAGCATTTAATTAGCTTTAAATTAAAATGAAAGACACCAATGTGACTTTAATTCCCACAGTTGCTATAACAGGGGTTCTAAAAAGAAAGATAATGTGAAATCTAGGAAACAGACTGTCAAGTGGACCAGGAAGGCTTTTTGAAAAGGGAAAGAGAATGTGTTCCTGTTACAACTTCATTTAACATTCAATGTAGGGTACAGAGAATACTGAATAAAACCAAAGCCGGCCATGTGTACACGCTGTGCAGACCCAGGGCTTTCTCCGAGAGGCACTGTCTTCTGTGTCTCATATTGTGTGGCAGATCAAAGATAGATGGGTGGACACATTTCAGAGCCAGGTACAGACAGTACATCCGAAGGTCACCTGTGTGACATCTGCCCTCAGCATACATGGAGGAGCAAATGAAAATCACGCTTTCAGTATATTAGATACCTCTTGTTTATAAGTTGCATTTCTCTGAGGGACTTCACAGAGGAGCCCCGTGGGAGCGGTCAGTCCAGCACACTCAGGAAACCGTGTGACCCATCCTGCTTCCGCATGGAATCTTCCCTGTCATTCCCTTGAGAAAAGACAGTGGGATTACACTCCTCCTGAGCAGCAGCCTTCACATCCTTAATCTCATCTTCCTGAAGTACATTTGTTTCTGAAATGTTTCCTCATAGCTGCCATCTCCCTGCCGTGAATTAACATTTATTGTTCGATATTGAGCCTCCTTCACCAACTGAGTAGCCTCCCTGTAGTCATGGTTTTGCTCTCCAATTTTAGTTCCTGCAGTCAACAAGAGTGTGCAGTGTGAGGTACTACATGTGCATACGTGTGTATCTGTGTGTGTAAGGAAGAGTCTTCCGCCACAATAACAGCCACCCAGATAAATCACCTTTCAAAGAGAAAAGTTTTACTTTGGTGTCCAGGTTTGGAAATTTCAGCCCGTGACCTTCTGGCCCCATAGTGGGAACCACAGCAAAGAGCCCTCACTTCACGGCACATCCAGATTATATAGCAGGTTTGCATGTACAGGGAAAGACACCCACACGGGACCGTCCATGGCTTCGGACATCCTCGGGGATCCTGCATCCCCTAGTGTAAGAGAGATGATTGCAGTTGTTCTTTTTTATGGAATCTGAACTGGGCCCCATCTTCAACGGATCGTTTGTCCAATAAGAGAAGAATAACTCAACCTTCCCAACAGCCTAGAATGCGCCCTGGTGACCTTTGAAACCATGCCGTGATGCTAACTGGCTGTCATTTGATCTAATTTTCCCCTCAAACTTGGGTTCCTTGCTTCCCAAGAACCTTCCATCATAAAACATTTCTTCAATGGATTGTGATTTTACTGTATATTAACTCACTGAATACAAAAAGATCCCCTTTTTTCATGAGGAAATACATGGCTAAAAGGGAGTGCGGTCATGAAAAATGTCCTTTAATACCTGTTCCCACCATGCGGCACCCTTTCTACCTCACCAGCAGGCTTTAGCCCCATTCCTGCTGCTCACGTATTCATGGAAAATGTCTATCTATGTAAAAATAAATACATGATTTATTTTGATATAATTGGTAATATGGATTAACACTACTTTGCATCTATTTTTAACTCTAATAATATAACCTGCAGATCTTTATTACACACAGATCTCTCCCATTCTATTATGGCTTTTAGTAATTTACTGAATGGATGTAGGATGTTTATTCCAAACCTGCTTCCATTGTCCAAAGTATCCTCTCCCAGTGAAAGACTGTGGAAGACTCATGATCACAGCTCAGAGTTGACTGTCTGCAGAGCCCAGACTCAGGGCAGTGCTG